>NW_004624759.1:25187821-25211308 GCF_000247695.1 Heterocephalus glaber
CACAATTTCTCCTGCTATCTGAGAAATTATTTCTGATTTCATTTTTTCCAGATCCCCTTTTGTTGCCAGTTCAGTGGGTCCAGGTTGTTTAGTATCAGAGTGTTCCATCTCATTTCACTTTGGGGGTGCTGTAGGTGATCTGGAAATCTGGTTTTGAGACTTATTTACATGTTTTCTCATTTTGACTGGGGCAAGGGTCTTTTAGTGCCTGTATGGATTACCTCCTCTGACCTGGGAGAGGTGGGACAGGAGCCGGGAGCAGCGGTAGGGATGGTGACCCAAAAGCCCTTTCCTGTGGGCTGGGAACAGCCAGAGGGATGGTGGCTGGGAAGCCCCTTCCTCTGGACAAGGAGAAGTGGGATGGCAGCTCCGAAGCCCCTACCTCTAGGCCGGGAATGGTGGGAGGGATGGTGGCCCGGAAGCCCCTTCCTCTGGGCCAGGAGCAGCAGGACAGAAGGTGGCCCAAAAGTCCTTTCCTCTTGGCTGGGTGCAGTGGGAGGGAAGGTGACTGGGAAGCCCCTTCCTCTGGACCAGGAGCAGTGGGATGGTGGCTCCGAAGCCCCTACCTCTGGGCCAGGAGCAGCAGGACTCAGTACTGTGGTCTGGTGGTCTGGTTTCCTCTGCATCTTTGTAGTGAGGAGCCAGGTGGCTGCCTGTCTGCAGCGGGGTGATTTGGCATCTTCTGTGTGACTCAGAACCTCAGTAGGGCGTGGGCAGACCTGCCTCTCTGCACCGGCATGATGTGGTGTCTTCCACACAACTTGGGACCTCGGTAGGGCATGGTCAAACATGCATTAGTTTTAAAGAGCATTTACCAGATCAATGAGTCAGCTGAGGCCCCCGCACATGAATGTACACTTTTACCAAGGCGTATAATTTACAAAAGAAGAGAAGGGAGAGAGAGACAGAGAGGGAGAGTATGGAGAGCACTGATCATACAAGAAGATAAGGAATTTCAATGACTTGGTATTTCTGAGCAGCAACACAGAAATCCAAACAATAGTAATAGTGGAACAATCCCTTCACAATTTTGAAGATAAATTCTTTTCTACTTTCTATTCACCACAACTAAAATTATATATTATAGAACACATGTTCCCATTATAAACTGTATTACTCATTTCTCACACTACTACTATTTTATAGAACGATTGAAAATGCTGAAAACATGACTGTCACTGTTAAATCGATGTGCCAATGTGAGTGAGCCACAGGATGCCCGAATTATGTGTTGTTTCCAGATGTTTCTGTGAGGGCAATAATGAGAGAGATTAGAATTTAAATTGGTGAACTTTGTAAAGTCCTTTGCCCTCCCAGACATAATGAAAGGGAAGGAAGAATTTGCCCTTTTTCTTTTCTCTCCAATTGAGCAGGATAATTTCATCTCTTGTTTTGTACCCTTAGACTGGAATTTACATCATCACTTACTGTTATTCAGATCTTGAACTGTGACTAAATTAAACCACTGGTTTTCCTTGGGTTTCCAGTTGTAGATGGCAAATCACTGGACCCCTCCCCCTTCATAACTGGATGAATTAATTCATCATATAAATCTCCTTTTTACTGTTTTGCTAGAGAGCTCAGAATAATAGACTAATGCTGGCCAAAGGAAACCAATAATTGAGAAGAAAAGAAAATCAAACATTAAGAATGGGAGAAAAGAGGTAATATGCAGATAGGCAGATGAATGTCAAGTACAGAGGGTAAAAAGTATAGAATGAAGCAGATCAGAAATCTTTAAAAAAAACTTCATGAGGAAGGTGGTTAAATAACTGATACAAGTGAACATCTAAAGAGAAAATTAATAATAGAGAAAATTGTGGCTAAGACATTAGCTCGAGGAAAGCAAAAAAATATGAAAATATAAATAGGCATGTGGTTCATTTGTAAAAAGAATTTACCAATTTAAATAATCTCAATATTGAAATTAATCTCACTAATATAGTTGTATAATTAATTCTGGAGGATTGTAGGTGGAAAATGTGTAGCTATGAGCTGGGACTGAGGGAGAAAGGGAAAGGTGAGTCTTCAGTTTCCATGGTGAGAAGTCAACATACAGTGCCTAAAGGACAAATTTAAATACATTCCCAATACTCTGTGCTATGTATCATTTCTTAGAGAAGTTGACCTGGACAATCAAAATCACAAGGATAAAGACTCTATTGAGTCTAATAAAATAAACTTTAAACTTTAACTTGCAACTAATTCAAGTGTGTAAAGAAAAAATGATTATTCAATGAGAGATATAGTTCATAAATCGGAGAGCTGAATGTGCTTGTAAATTCTTGATGATACATGGATATTGTATTTATCCTGAAGTGGTGTTAATAAGACCACTAGAGAAATGTGGTGTGTAGAATTCCTTTTTTAAGTATCAAGTGAATTTACACTTAATCTTTTTGATTTAGTCAATTTTTCCTTTGTTCTTTTTACTACATAAATAAATTTGTCCCCAAAAGGCTTAATATACTTTCATAGAGTAAAAATTTGTTTTTGAAATTTGTGTTTCTATTGTGTTTCTATGTTTTGATGTTTGAGTGTAAGTAGATGGAAGTTTTACTTTTATTCTCTATTTCTAACACAAAAGAATGTGTAATGGTGCATCTGAAAGAAAAAATAGTAATCAGTAATTTAATAAAAAGAACTGCTAAGATGGCTTGTTTAGATGCAGAAGTAGTAATTCACTTCCAAGGCATCAAATTTGAGTTTATCACTTTTTGCCAAAATAAAGTGTTTGTATCTCCACCAGACAAATAATATAAAGTTAACATGCAAATCCCTAATATTTAAGTTCTTTAATCAGTTGTGGACCCATCATTGAAATGTTTCTACCATGCAGGAGGAGGGCATAGAGACATGTGATACTCTTTACTCACATAGTTCTGTAACTTTTGTCAGGAAGCCTCTTCATAGCCTCTTCTGTAACAGAATTTTAAGTAATCAAGAAAGTGATATGAAACCGGAGCATACACATCAGTTTCAGAGAGTGTAGCTTGATGTAGATACTGAAAGGATCAGCTAAATAGACTCTAGGATTGAAAGAGGTCTCCCAGACAGAATTGTACTTAGAATATCTCCTCCTGTAGACAATCCTGAAGAATGGAGGGGAGAGATAGAACTCATGCAAGTGAAGGTAAGTCAAATTCTGCATTTTCAAATTAATAATAATTATTTTTAAGTATGCCCAAGGAAAGCATAGGAGGCTCACATTACATAGGCTTAGGCAAAATATCGTTTTTAAGGAAATCTGGGGCTAGAAGAGAGTATTTCCCTTCAACAAATGAAATAGTTATTGATCCAAGTATCATTATCTGCATGGTGGATTCTTGAAATACATATTATTTTATCTTAAGTAATTTATAAACAAGTTTGTTAACCAGGGATGAATTCTGTAATTCATTGAGAGTGTATTTATATACTGAGAAGTTAGAAATTTTGACTTCCACCTTTTTGTGGGTTAACTATAATTGGATTTTCCATCTTGGTGCCAAGATCCTGACTACCTGTTCCAGTCCCTCTCAAAGCCAAGAAAACTGAACCTCAAGTTCACATTATTTTTGTGTATTCTTAAAAACAAAAACAAAAAATTAGATTAGAGTTCCTTATTTTCACTTATTTTTGTATTAAAATATTCTGCAAGTAATAATATTTCATTAAATGCATTAATAGAATTTTAAAAAAATATTTTGGTATCCTTTTTTATATTTTTGTATTTCATTTTTCTAGTATCAAAATAAATGAAGTTATCTCCTCAGATATATAAAATACTAATTTTTTCTAATTAAACGTATACATTTTCTAAATATTTTTAGAATACTTATTCTAGAATAATGTTACATGCGAGTAATATTTTAATTATAATTATTAAACTCCTATTTTATATTCCAATTAAAGAGAGCACTTTGTTCCATACTACTCCTACACTTAATTCCACAAATAAATATAGTCATTGGCCTCCACACTTTACAACAAAGTTGTGAACATCATATTCCAAATTATTAGTTATCTTATCACTTCTCATGATCTATAACTAACTCTAGCTCTCTTGCAATAGGGCAGTCTTATCACACATTGACAGTAGGCTTACACATGTAATGGGCTTTGGTAGATGGGACTGTGGTAAAAGGATGAGATTAGTAAGGGCTCTGTCATGAGGAGTTGTCTTCTGCATTGTTTGTCCTTGGAATCCAGCTGCTATCTTATAAAAAAGATTGCACCATTACATAAAGAACACCACCTGCACAGAACAGAGGTTGTGGTCAATGACTGCATGAGCTGCACCTAATTTATCATCATTCAACACTAGTTTCCTATATTTCACTCTTTTTACTGAGTCACATAAACCAGAATCTTCCCTCACTCAACACATGCAAATACACAATCCGACATCCTTAGCTTGTAGTTAAGGCAGAAATTGGACACTTTCCTAAAGATAATTATCATGTTTTCCCGATATATTTCATTGGTGAAAGTAATTTATTTTCTTAGGTTTTAAGCTTGATTCTAGTTGTACCTAAATTTGATAATCTTCTATCATCCAAGAGATTACCAGCAGCCATCTGAATTAATTTATCAGATGGCAAAAGATGAATTAAGATTGTCAAAATATCCAATTTGTGATATTACATTGTTGGAGAACAAACACATCTCCTACTTGGTAATTGACAGCTTTGGCATTAATCTGAACTAATCATTGCTAGAATTCACACTAACCTCCATTTCTGCTAGTTTTAATAAGTTATTAAAATACCATGATGATCTTCTCCACAGGTGTGGAAAGCCAGCTCCTTGCCTGTGGCCAACTTAATTAAGATAACAGCTGGATAGTTATATTTAGAGGGAGAAATCCAAGAGATTACAATGTTTCTTAAACTCCCCCAAATGAAAAGTCATAAAGAAGTGGCCTAGTTTGTTTTTTTCTGGATTTTGTTACTAGAGGATTATTTATTTTATAAATTCTAGTTAAACCTCTAACCAAATTATGGTTCAAGAAATTACAGCAATTAAGTGATATGCATAGTAAGATTTTCTTAAATAGTTTTAAACTTGGAGTTGTGGTTTTATTTATAACTCTTCAATAGTATGAGGGTACATTTTCTGTTCTGTGATGTTCTCCCATAAGTAGTCAACATTTCTCCTTTACTCCTAACATCTAATATAACCTTTCCCAGAACAAAGTCTCTTGAATCTCACTTATGCCAGGAGAGGAAGCACAGCTAAGCTATAGGAGTTACATTATGACACTAAAACTTTCTCTGCCATATAGCACTTTAAGTATGTCACATCCTTTTCCAGGAAAGTGATTTTCTTGATATGTTCTTGAATAACAAGATATAACAGAGATTTTCAAAAATCTATACACTACATGAACTTGAGTCCAATATAAACCACTTGGTTTCTTAGGTTAGGTCTAAAATTGATGTTTAAGGAAGATTCTTTATTCATCGTTCCATCTTATATCTGACATTTTTAAACTCCCTTCTAAAATACATCAGTGAATTCCACACATATTTTTCTTAGACAAAACCCAAGACATTTAGTTAATATTACTGTTTTTCCAAATATTTTCCATACTCAAAATTTTTCTAATCAACCACTTCCAGTGAAAAAGAAGTAGGTTCTAAATTATCTATTTAGTAAATCCACTTTCTGAGGAACTGTTTTTTATGGAAAAATTTGTGTCAGAATTTAGTTATGCTAATCTTTTCAGCAACCACACTCCCTAAGGGTCCAAGTTTGTACACTCATCTTTTCCAACAAAACTCCAGACATTTTAAGTGGGGATTTTGCTCCTCGTTCTTACTATATACCTAACTAAAAGTAGAAACAGTGACATGAGACAAGCAGAAAGTTCAGTTGTTTTGAAATTTCATCCAGCACATTAATCAATCCACTTCCCTTAATCTGAGACTTCTGAAAATCCTCAGGTCATGGAAAGAATGAAAGAATGTATGGAAATTTTCTGCCACAGTGTAATACACATGATCTCCAGGCCAGCTGCCGATGGAGTCATTGTTCTTAACTAAAATGTTCTGAGCCTGATCACCATTGCCTGCATTTTTAAAGCATTTTGATCTTCTGACCTTTGATCAGAATCTCCCATGAAGAACCACTTACAAGATTCTAGATCTTCACTAACTGGCATCTCTAAACCTGACCAAATGCCTCCTATGAACCAATTCTAAAAGATTCTAAAATATTTGGGCAGGTAATCACAATGACTCCACTCTTGATACTAAAACCTCTCTCATTTACTTATCATGTCATTGATATACAATATGCTACACACACAACTTATAAGAGAAAAGGTTTCTTTAGGCTTATGATTACAGAGCTGTCTTTCCTTGGAAGTCAGGCTCAATGTAGTCATGCCATGGTGGATGGGCTTGGGTAAAGGAAAGCTGCTTACATCATGGTGGCCAGGACGTAGAGCATGATGAGAATTGCTGGGGAGGGTCAGCTCCCTGAAAGACCTGACTCTTCCAGTAAGATAATACCTCCTAAGAGCAAACCAACTATAACATCAGTGTGATCTGATTACTATTTTTCACTAACAAATCAGAGCAGAGAAAGGATCTATATCTTTTAAAATTAGTAAATAGTATATTATAACAGCCTGAGATGTAAAATGGTTCAGGTAGAATCTGTCTCTAATTGGAGCTACTAGGGAGACATAATTCTATATGTGTGTTTGTCTGTCTGTTTTCATTTCAGCTATTTAACAGAAAGATAAAATTACATAAGTAATTTTCTTTTCCACTATACTATGATTTCCTTCATTTTTCCATTTTAAGAACTCATTAAGGGTAATTTTTCCATAATTTTCAATTTTGGTGTATGTATTCCCTTTATATTAAAGGATTACATATTTATTAGTAATTATGTATTTGTTTAAAATATTTTTAAGAAAAGATTTTTAAGAAAATTTTAGTGCATGAGTACTAGGATACTTGTCCTAACTACACATCACAAGTAATAACAATTATTATGCAATTATTCTTCATATAAGTGCCTAGATTATCATAATACATTCAGGTGCTCATTCATTGTATACAAAAGGATGCACTCTTATTCTATTTTTCAACTTACATTTTGCTACTATTTATTTGCTGCCTTAAGAGTTGCAAGAGATTCATTTTCAGTGATTAGTATGTAACATTACACTTTCTCTGTCTGTGTGGAAATGAAATTATTACCTAGTAAAGATTTTGATTATTTTGAAACTCTATTAGCTCTTACATAAAATATAACTTTGTACTCCACAGGGGTTGAGCTATGGGATGTTCTCAAAAGTACCTCTAATCTCCACTCATCTTGCATTCTCTCCAACAGAAACCCAAACAGCCTATCTTTTATAAAATTCTGATTGAAGTCATATCTATCTTAGAATGTCTAATATCTTAAAATATGCTGAGTGGAAACTTTTGATCAAAGTAGCTATCAAAATGCAAAATATTGCTATCATTGTTCTCAAAAGGTAAATAGCAATCATTCAGTGGCTTTGTGCATTTCCCTCTAGTCATTGTAATCGGATCTGCTGTAAAAAGCTAGTTTGCCATTGATTAAATGCTCTTATCTCGATTGCCAAGTTAATCTTGTGTGGCATCCAAGCTTTTATTTTATCTTCTTTACACAGTCTTCTTCAGGCTCTACAAATGTGAGTAAACTTTAAAGAAATCCCAAAGCATCATTCTTTTTTTTTTCCTTTTCAACAAGTTTTTTTTCATAAAACATTCTATAAGACACTAAGTTCTCTTAGGTTCACACTTTTCTTCAAAAGTGCAGAAAAACTGTGCAAAATTAGAAAAGAGGCATCTTAATATACTTTGGAAAACAAAATAAAAACCAATAAGATAAATACTTGAAAAACATTCATTTTATTTCACCTATTTAATAAATATAGCAACTAAAATATTTGGTATGAATGGTGTATAAAAGTCGTATTCTTATATCATACATAATATTTAGCAATCAATTTTGTGAGATAAACGAGTTTTTTAAACAGAAGTATAGATATTTGTGTTTTTTCCATAATTAAACTAATTTATCATAACAGAAAAATGTAGGCAAAGTGATCGTTGACAGTACTTTCCTTATATTTTATTGTCTTTGGCAACATCAACAATTTTATGTTACAACTTAATTAGGTGCTTTTATCGGAGTCAGAGTAATTATACTATTTTAAAAGATGATAACTCACAAAATAAAATATTAAATGTCAGAGTTGCTATTTCTCTCCTTTTATCTAAATATATACACATATTAAAAACTTGATAATAAGCAGTATTTCTCCATTATTTGTGTTTTAGGCAAAATGTTGTAATATGAAGTAAATATTAGATATTGAATATTCAAATTCTTGCAAGTTCATCACTGTTTCATAGTGTATCTAAATTAAAATTCCTTTTACTTATTGCTTTTTCTTACATATTTGTTCTCTTAAATAATTTTACAGATATATAAGCATTATTCTCAGTGAAAATTGAGATTCTCTAATTTGAGATCCCTAAACATCCTGAACTAACAGTATTAATTTTATCTCCACCTTAAACTAAGTACAGATGGAGAACATTTGTTTTAGATTTTTGACAGAATCCATGTTTCTTTGGAAGTTAATCTAACCATATGTCCCCCAATCTTTACTCCATATTCTCTTTCAAAACTAATTCTTCCTGTACCTTTAACTTTCCTTATTTTGTTAGCAAATGTTCATCAAATTAATGGCATGCTTATGTTTCTTTGACATTAAAATAAATAAAAATTGAAGTAATTTCTCATCATTAACTCCTGGAAGGTTATATTTTAATATACTGATTTCATTTCTTTAATTTGAAATCCTCAATCTGTTGCAATTACACATTTCTGTATTATGCATTCCAACAACTAAGTACTTCTCTTACAATATCATCTATACATTTACATAAGATAGAAACATGAGTTATATTAGTTTTCTTTCTTTTCTTGAAGGTGGACTTCCAATAATGTATTTATCAGTCTGTTAGTCTTTATCACCATCTGCTTTTGTCTTTTTTGGTCACGATAACAAAAATACCATAATTGGGAGGGATCATACAGGCTACAGAAATTTGATTCTCACAGTTACAGAAGTGTTGAGAAGCTCAAGATAAGACATGAGCAAACTGAGTATATAGGAGGGCCCCCCATATATGACACTGTCTACCTGTGTCCTCTCATGGAGAACGGGCACTCATGAGTCCCATCCATGAATCCAGAATGATTTTCTAGAGTCCTCACCTCTCAATGCTACCAGATAATTGGTTTAAGTATTGAGCAACATACAAATTTTTCTCTCCCTTGCTAAATTAATATTGCTATCTTTAACTATCATTTTTAACTTTCTACGTTCTCTGTATTATTTTCCCATTTTTAAACATTCATATCAGTTCAGAAATTAATTAGAGGTGCCTTGATAAAATGTATTTGTGTCATGTTATTATAGTGTTATTTCCGCCTTTGAAGAAAGCTAGATTAAGTATTAAAATAATGCTCAGACACACCCTTGCTTGAGTCATACTTTTTTTTTTTTTTTGGTACAGGGGATCAAACGTGGGTCTTGTGCTTGCACAGCAGGGGACAAAACCACTGAGCTAAATCCCCAGCCCTTGAGTCATACTTTGGATATTCATTTTGATGTTACTGTAGTTGGGACTAGAGTAAAACAGTGAATTTAACAAAAGCTATTTTAGTGCAGATTTTGTGTTCCCACTGAAGATAATAAGTATCAAACAAGTGAAAGTTAGGGCTGAGGATTTAGCTCAGTGGTCCTGGCACCTGCCTCGCAAGCGCAATGTCCCGAGTTCAATTCCAGGTACCAAAAACACAGACAAACAAAACAAGTAGAAGTTAAAGAATGAAGAAATGTCAAATTTAGGAGTATTTTAGCTAATGTATCCAGAATACATCTCTTTGTTTAACACAAACTTGAATACAATTGGCACATTGTACATTGTAAGATTAGAAGGACGATGCAAAGCTGTACTATGTAGGCCCCAGAAACAAAACGCAGTTTTGCTTAGCCACAGTTTTTCAACATGGCAAGATGAAGTACTGTCCATGTATGCTCAAGATGGATAGGATAATCTTAGTTATATAACCAACTGTCTAGCTGACTATGGCTGAAGCTTAATTTTTGTTGCTTTTTTTTTCGTAACAAGAAATATTTCCAAGTTAAGTTCCAGTTAGCTTACGTAAGAATTCTAGCCACAGGGAAACAGGCTAATGAGGTTATGTATATCAATAGTACCTATATGTTTCATTGTATGAAGCGTGATCACCATACTCAGTGAATGCTTAAATTAAAAAAAAATACAATAAAAGACATATTGCCACTAATTCTTCCCCAAAATATTCCCTCTTGCTTTGCATTTATTCCAATTTATTCCATTGTTCTTTTCACTTTTTGAAGTTTTTGAAGTCTTCTAACAGAAGTGAGTGTTTTTACAAAGTGCAAGATAAATACAGTAAATACTACTGCTGAGTGCCATCCAGTAGAAAGGCAGGCTGAACCCGGCTTGGTGGCGCATGCCAGCAATCCCAGAACTGAGGAGGCTGAGGCAGGAGGACTGCTGTGAGTTTGAGGCCAATTTAGACTATGTAGTAAGTTCAGGGTTGGCCTGAACTACAAGGGGAGACTCTGTCTCTCCCCCTGCCCCCCCCCCCGAAAAAAAGGAACAGGCTTGTGAAAACATGGTGTGTCTTCATCCACCGTATTTATTCACTGGGAAACGTGACACTATGTGATTTCTGGCTTTTCCTCAAAGTCAAAATGTTCATGAAAGTAAATGTTTTTAATTAATTTAGGACATCTATGAAACCATAGCAGTGCAACTAAAAACTCTCAAGGAAGAGCACTTTCAAAACTGGTTCTAAAAGTGGCAAGAATTATGGAATAAGAGTGATCAAAGTTAGGAGAAGTATGTTGAGAGGAATTAAGAGCCATGTGTTTTTTACTATAATATTTTTAAAAATATAAACAGATTTTCTGACAACATGTCATATCGAATCACAGATGTCATTTCAACATCGATGAACCATGGACTATTACCAGAAGAAGAATCAAGAGGAAACATCAAAGGCAATATCACTAGTCCAGGAGAATTAATATTGTTTTTGCCATAAACTGGCTGAATAAACATGATGCCGATTTTTATAATATAACTGTTTAATTTGCCTACTGGACATGTATAATTTCCTTGGAGAAATGAGATTAACTCATCGCAAAATTATTTTTATTATTAATAGTGTTATTGAAATAGGGGCCTGGATATTGAGCTATATTCCCAGACCTTTTTATATTATTTTGAAATTTTGAGCCAGAGTGTAGCTTAATGAGATAACATTATTAATTGGTAGTTTCCTTTTATAACTACAACCTAACACATATACTTTCAAAGAAATGTGAAGATGGAATTATAAAAGGCTATAATATGCACAATTACATAACTCTTAAAACAATTTAAGTTCTTTATAAGCAGTCATTCTTTTAGAATTCCTAAGCAGTAGAGTTGTCATTATATTCAATAAATTCTTAACTGTGTCTATGGAAATATAAACTATGGCAAACCTTAAAACTTTTGAGTGCCTTGAAATAAGATTGCATGCACACAAATCTGTAGTATATTTGATACAATTTTTCTACTCTATTTTTCATTTCAAATAGACACATTTTTCAGTTCGGTGTGTTTTACTCAGTTAATTTTTGGGAAACAATTTTTCTTATGTGTAACTCGCAGACAACTTTATTTTGGTGTCAATTCTCTGTATCTTGTCTTTCTCCTTCCCTGCTCTCATCCTTTGGGACAGATTTTCCTCAATTGTCAAAATATCGATTTGTAAAACAGATAGATCATGTTACTTTTCTCACACTCTTCAAGAGATTCCAATATTCTTCAAATTCAAAGTCATTCATCAAAAGTTGGTCTGGGACATATTGGTGATCCTGCACATATTGGACTTTCTGGTCTCATTCTCTACCTGCATCATTCATCCATTTGTTCAGATTTGTGAACAGGAGAAGCAGTGACAAGCACAACCATTCTTGTCATGTGACTGCTGTTCTTGTGCAGGAAAATACAACTAAAATAACAAAAAGATGCTTTTGGAAATCCACACAGATTTTTAGAAATAAAGAAATAATGAATAATGAGAGAAATTTGATGGTAATGGATTTTAGGAAAGAAATGGCATGAGAAACAAGGTTTGTGTATGGGGGAAATGATATCTGAATGAAGATATAAACTGAAATAGACAATCATGCAAAACAAAATAAAGATCAGCTCAGGAAAGGAGTCGATGAAGTTGCAAGAACTTAAACTGAGGGAAAGCTTCCTTTGTTCTAGAAGCAGACACATTTTCAGCTAGTCAGAGGAGAGTAGTAGAAGAGAAGTTGAAATGTAAGGCAGGGGTCTAGATTATTCAAAGCACTATTTTTATGTTTACAAATGAATTAACCTCCATATAATTCTGCACAGGGTGATGCCTTGGAAATATCTTACTACTGAAACAGATTCTCTTTGGTGTATTAGAATAATCATCTTGTTGTTGTTTATCTTCAGAACTCATAACCCTCATCTGTTTAGATTGTTCCATTTAGAAATTTCTTCTTTTAATTTTGGTCATAATGTTTTACAAGAATATTTTGAACACTTTTCCATTTCCTACTTTGATTGTAATCTCATTGATGAATAGAATATCATCTTAAAATAATTGGTGTTATTTTATTTAAGTGGTCCATTTTGACATATTTTAGGTTCATTAATAGTTCTTGAAAAAAATAGTTCTTGAGTTAGCAACTATTCCCTTACTATACAAAATTAGGAAGAAAGAATTAAAAAGACAAAAAGAACTCATAGGAAACTCTGTTATAACAGGTTTGATTAAACGACTCATTTTACTTTAAATTTTTTTAAATCCCATTTTATAATTTATAATCCTATTTATAATTTGGCTGTAAGTATTTTAACATTTTCTCTATTTTTAATTCTTTAATAGCAACTTTTCCATAAAAAGCAAAATGTTCTGACATAGTTAAGATAATTTCCTTATGTATACAATTACTGAAGTTGAAACACAAATGTCATCAAACTGATTCCATACTCTGTGATCTTTTATTAATTTCTGTTCATTTTTGAATTCATGATGATTTCCTAGAGGCTTATCTTTTTGTAAATCTAACAATAAGTCACTAAATGTATTCATAAATACAGATTTCAATAGTTTGACCATCATTGATCATATAAATAAGGGTCAGTTTCTCAAGGTAATAAACTGTTTGTGAAAGTAAACAGAAGGAAGAAGCGGAGACATAAGGCCTCTGAGAAAAATGAGGAAGACTCAAATTGCTTAAGTACAAGTTTTCCATCCTACAGTGCTCCTACTGACAGGTCCCTCAGGCAGACACCCTTTTGTGCAGCCTTATCAGTTACTCTAGGGTAGCAAACTTGACTTTCCTGCCATCCACAGATGATTCAAACAAAACAGTGTTGGCCTCCCACTCTTCAGTCAGCTCCTGTGTCCAATTCTTGTGTAGTCTGTGTTCTATACTGTCATTGTCCTCTGGGCTGTGAGGACATGTGACTAAAACTGCTGTTGGGCTGAGTTGCCTCAAGTATCTTGTATGTGTCTACCTCCATAATAATTCATAATGGAATAGTGATAACTAGTAACAGTAACTAGTAATAGCTAGTAACCAGTTATTATCTTGATATTATTATCATTTCCATTCAATAATGAAATTATTATTTGGTAAATTTTTAGACAATTTGATAATGAGATATATCAAAATTTTATTACAAATTTCTAAAGGGAAGAGAGGTGAAAACGTCATGTCAAAAGGTTTTATTTCTCATAAAGGCATTATATTAAAATAATACACTCAAACAAGAAATATGGAGATTAAAGGGATGAATAGTTACAAATGATAAGTATTCTCTGTCTTCTTTTTGTGTAATTCTAATTTGCTAGAGTCAATTCTTAATCTCTAAAGAAAAAAAGGAAAATCACTTGAGCCTTTTCATAGCACTGTTGATTACTATTCTGGGGAAACTATAAATTTATTTAGAAAAAAATTGCCCCAGATAAGATTTGAAGTGAGAGATGTTTTCATGCATTCTAGATAACACTTAATATAGAAATATACTACACAAGTTGATATCGTTTCATCTGACTTTTCTTCTCTTGTGTTCTTTGCTTCAAATCTGTTGGCAAAGTCTTCACATTCACAACTGCATCAGATATAAAAAAACAGTAGGATATTTTAATTCTGATAGCACCAGGGAGTAGCTTTGATTTCAATATTGATTTTTTCCTGCCACAGATAATCTAAAGTTTTTCTTTCACTTCTCCTTTGTATCAAGATATTTATATCCTGTCTGCCTCATATAAATATTTACAAAAGGAATAATTATGAACAGGAAATCTGTGAAGAAAATAACTGAAGCTCTCATACTATTTCAAAAACAAAACATTTATAGAACTGCTTGATTCTACTGAGAAAAGCTGCATATGTTTCTCTATGTTTTGACATAACTGGTTTTGAAGTCTCAAGAATATATGTGCCTTTCTAAATTGAATAAGATTAATAGGAAGTACTTATATAATTTTGAAAGTTCTTCATTGTAAAATTCAAGAAGGTTGTGCTTAAGATGAATTCTGATTACATTTTTAGATTCATTAATTAAATATTTCATTTACTAAAGTATTGTATAAGCCAAATGACATATAAGCTAAAATGTACAGAAGCAACTTAAAACATTTCAGTAGGAAAACACTAGAACTAGTCTCTGAGATAGTATTTCTGAATGAGAACACTACTATTATTTGGGGAGGAACAATTTTAATTGCGTCAGAGAGCTCCTTATATAGGAAGGTCTATGGTGTTCCTAGTTTTGGGTCATTAAATTCAGCATAAACTCCCAAATATTGGGACCATAAGTAATGCTATTGTCTAATTACAATTACTCTTATTTTGTAGTACACATAGTAAGATATCATTTGAATTTCTCTATTTTCTGTTATGTACCCCACCATGGAGCAGTGACTTAATATTCCTGTTCTTGCTACTATGATGTATCCTCCAATGATCACATTCAATAAGGCATCAATTTCACATGACTTATCAAAATTCTTAACCACTTGGACTTTAATTAACACAAAGCCACAGCATCCTTATGAAACTTTTGACATTATTTCTTTCTTCACAATGCATCCCCCACACCATTTTGAATCTTAAGGATGTTATATTTCTATGAGTAAAGGAAATATAAAGCTCAAAATTTCCCCAATTCTCTGGTGTTAATTAGGAATACAGAAACCACACTAGTTATTTTAACAAAGACAGGGTAACACACAGAATTCTTTGAACAGGTAATACAAGACAAAAAGAACAACAAAAACAAAAGAAGATAGATACTAAAGTATCAGAGATACAGTAACTGCAGGAAAAAGCTTTTTGATAGCATTGGAAAGAACAATGAATAGAGTTAGGATTATTAGAGTATTATACGGAGATGAAAGGCCTTGAAAAGTCAAAATCCAGAGAACAAGGATTACCAAACATTCTGATTCTTGTGTTCAGTACACTCGTTGTGAGTCCTCTTCAAAAATAAGCAAAATAGGGAGGGGATTTAGCTCAGTGGTGCTGCCACCTGCCTCACAAGTGCAAGGTCCTGAGTTCAATTCCCAGTACCACCACCCCCCCAAAAAAAACACAAAAAACCCCACAAAATCACCTGCTGTGTTGCTTAAGCATTTGGTTGGACATGTTGTGGTATATGCTGAAAGGATAACCATCATATCTCGCTGAGATATCATTAGGCAGAAGGGATAACCTAGAAATCAATAGGTAATAATAGGATTTACTTTCACCACCATCACTGCCAGTAACAGATAACAAAATGCTTCTGTTCTGTTGTACCACATAATGGATTAATGACTCTAATTCCCCTGGGCATGGGGAAGGGAATCACTTTTATGAACTAAAGCTGTGAATTTGGTCATGTCATTTGGGGCTTGTAATGCTGACAGATGAACAGGCCAAAATAAGGATATTATTCTACTGATGAGTAAACTCTCTGGAGTGAAGTCTAATGCTAGGGATGTTGCTAGATAATATGAAAAGAAATGATAGAGAATTCATTGATTTACTTCTGGGTCCTGCTGGGCTTGGTGACAACTATCAACTGACATTGCAGTCATCTTGGACTGACAATTTCATGTAACTCCATTTCCAGAAACCTGAAGGATCCATGTCTACACTGTCTATTGTACAAACAAATCAACTGGCTGAAGTTTTCTTCCACTGTAGATATAACTGGTGAATAGGAGGGATATAAATATTAACAACAGCCTCAGGATAGTTTAACACAGAAGAAATGATAGTTTGCTTCACCTGACAACTGGTGTCACAGCATTTTTACATTCTCTAGTTAGCCATTAGTTCACAGCTTTCATAATGGAGTGGACTCAGACTAGGACATAAGAAGAGTTGAATGGTAAATTGGGTAAGCAGAAGTCATTTTTAGAGCACACCCACAGTGCTTTCTTCATCTTTGAGTCCAGTTGACCCGGAAAGAATTGCAAGTTGTGTTCTAGTGTCACTGGTTGGGGTGGAGGACTTCCCATGGAAGATAATTGGATACCGTAGTGGTGAAAATTCCTACCTTGAAACAGAGGAACTTGCTGAATGGTTTTGCTTCTGGGGAAGTTCAGTGGTTCACCTTATAGTGGCGTGGAAAGAGTTCTACATGCAATCATTGAAAAATACACCACTGATTGATGCTGGCATTATCAAGCAGGAAAACATAAAGGGGTAAGTAGCTTATTTCTCCTACTTCAGTAAATGGATATCACTATTAGAGTTCTTAATGGAAAAGTTGAACCGGGAGGCAGTTGGCAAAAGAGAAATATGTTGCAGAGCCTCTGGACTGCAGCACACAAAGAACAGAGGATAGTAGTGCTTGAGAGAAAATATCTTAAAATTTCTATATTGTATTTATATATAATTTGACTACCTGGTATGTTTGTTAGGCCTTTGAATTTTTATGCTAAAATGATCTGTGTATGTCTGGAATTATTAAATGACAATTTCCTTGAGAAATCTTTGTATCTTACTGGGAGAATGTTACAACATGAGTCTAGGTTGTTAGATATTATTGAACAAAGACTTGAAAAACTCTGTGTACATGAACTACCTATCCTGTCTAAAGTGGTACTTTCCTAGTTTTTATTAGTGATACATGGTTGAGCATGTCATTGACACCCAGTTAAACTTCTCATTTCAAATTCCTGGAGGTTGAGTTATGAAAACATTGAAAATGTCTTTTGTTTGTTTTTGATGTACCAATATGCTAATCAATTCATTTCATTTTTGGGAAAAAGTCTCTCTAAGCTCTACCTGTGAGTTAGTAGAATGTTTCAAATAGGGTGTCATAAAACAAGCTGTTGTTACTAGTTTTAATTAACATACACTCAAGTAGATAGCGGAAAAGGACATCTTATGGTAAATCAGAAAATGAATTTATTTCCTTGAAGATAATGAAGAAATATTTCAATATTTCAAGATAATGAAGAAATATTTAAATCATTTTGATCCATATGTCCATGTCTATGTTTATATCTATATCTATACTATATCTATATATAAATTATGACCTAAAATTTCTCCATCAGAATTGACTAACACAGTTTAAAGTGACAAGAACACTAAAATTACCAAAAATAATAGTAAGAAAGCCTTTTATTTCATAATTTTCATTTCTAGGTCAGCGGTCCCATATATGACATGCAGATTTATTTTTGTTTTCTCCACTTTGATCTATGGAATGGGTGCCAACACCAGGCTGAGACACCAAAGCAAGGGTTATTGTGCAGTAGTTTTTCCCCTGAGCTGACTAAATCAGGGCTCGTGGTAGGATTGAAGCAAACGAATTCTACCTAGGAAACACAATTAAGACCAAGTTAAGACATGTGATTTCCCCCTCCCCGGACCATTTCATAGAAATATTCAATCCCATACTTCTGTTTCTCAGTGCAGTTATCAAAATTTATAATTTAACTCCTTTAAATCTATTTAGAACTCTTTGAATACAGTAACACAGTTACAAGGGCAAGCTAGAAACTAAGAAGCAGTCAAAATGCATGCTCAGCAGCGGGCAACAGAGCCAGTGAGCAAGCCAAACAAAGATGCCCTGTGGTGGTAATGATCTAGAAACCTACTGTGTAACTGTGCTTGCCTGAGTTAACACCTGGTTCAATGCATCACTCAAAATTCAGGGTGTATGTGGAGTAGCAGGATCCATAACCACAACAAGGAGGGTACGCAGAGGGGATATTACTCACACAATGTGAATTTCTGGGAAAGTACAGGGATTACAAGCATGTCCACAACTATCTTCAGAGAGTAGGAAAGAAAATTTGCTTTGGGCTTTTTTTCTGGTTACAGAATGAGTCCAACATGGGAATTTCACAAATGTATTCTCATGTGGGAAGAGGCATGGATTGTTTCAATATATTACCAGAGCAAAGAAAAAAAAGAAAAAAAGTGAGAGCAACAGTGCTCTTTTAGCATTCTCCAAAATGACACAGAAGGGGAAAAAAGAGAATGGAGATTATAATATTTCAGAAAACAACAAAAGTTGTTGTGAGAAAATTAATGAAAATTATTCATTGAAAATAGAAAATATATTTTTTTACATAAGAATTTGCTTTTATTTGTCCTATAAGGTACCCTGCCTGCTAAAATACACTAAAGTGGAGCTACTTTACAATCAGTTTTCAAAACCTATATTCACAGGATGTATGAAGGGCGTCCTTATCAACACATTCATATTCTTCATATACATTTATATAAGTCCATTATTCACATACTTGGCCACTGTACAGAACAATCCACTACTGTATAAAAATACATTCTGTACATCCATAAAAGTAGGGCAAAATTACTTACCTGCCTGCTGCCACTGGCACTTACCTACTCACAATGAAGTAGGGGACGCGGAAAGGTAACAGGACCAGTGGCCAACAGGGGAATGCAAGTAGAGAGGCAGAGGGAGGGTTACTGTGTGGCAGGAGAGCTACCACAAAGCTGTTCAAGAGGAGCACATTTCATGGCACTTTCTTTAAGATTAACCAGAAGTATCCATTCGCAACAATGACATAAAATATGCTGTTTTGTAACTGTAAGTATGCAGGATTAAACATTAGTTATTAGATGATACTTTTATCATCTAACCAGTAACTTCCAGCAGCAAAACAACATCAGCATTTTTTTTTTTTTTTTTGGTATCAGGGATCTAATTCGGGTCCTTGCGCTTGCGCAGCAAGCGGCGAAACCGCTGAGCTAAATCCCCGGCCCAACATCAGCATTTATAAATTAGCGGCACTATAACCACCAACCTGTAAGAAAGAAAGACACCTAATTTAAAACTTAACATCAAACCAAACTAAAATCTGTGGACAGTAACTGTCAGGCAGAGAACAGTTATTTGCTACAGGGGACAAACTGAGTTTATGTTCTAGTAAATCAGTTTTACAGGCAAAAAAATATTTCTAAAACTTATGATTCGAGTTTTACTATTCTTTCTCAGTTTTCCAATCCATTGTCCAGTGTGATGGAGATAAATGAAGCATGATTTTCTCCAATATTTCTTCTGCCTGTCTGTCATCTGTCTGCGTAGAAAAGCATAATCTGGAAGAAAATCATGTCTAACGGGCCCACTTTACCTTTTCGTGTCAGTTCTGTAGATATGGGGAAAAGCGGACACTGACAAAAGCACAGACTCCTCACACGTGCCTAAGTGCTGGACGGGTGTACAGCCACTCAGCGAACCAGTTTGGGCGCGCAATTAACTGCTGTGCAGTTCAAGAATGAAAGGGAGATAGTGCTTAGTTTAAATTTGATTTGTAACTTTTAAAGTTTAACAAACAACTTAAAATTCGCTATCTTCTACCAAGAAGAGGTCTTACCCTCATGAAAAGATACTAATAACAGATTCTGAGGATGGGCACTTTGAGTAGAACAGAAAGACGATAAGATCCCACTGTGGGGATCAGTTAAATAGGATTGCCATGCAGAACACAACTGAGAGACTCTTCCACTTTTCTGTCCCACGGTTTCCCAAAGACAGCTCTGCGTCCAGAGTGCTTATGTGCTATTCCAGCACATGGCAGAGTGAAGGATGCAAACTAGCAGAGGGTTTTCACTCCCACTTTTCATGATTTCCAGATACAATTAATTAAAAGCAACAATTCTCCTTCATCATCTATGTACTTCCTCTTGCCCATAGACTGCAATGGTTAGATCAGTTATTTAAGTTACTCCACATTCTGCAGTCCAGCTGTCACTTGTGAGCCTTTAGCTGTATACTGGAAACAGGCTTTACAAGTCCAAGGAATAGATGGGGGTAGTTACTTTATCATTTATGATTGTAGACTCTAGTTGTAGGCAACAGTGACTAGAATTGTAGAAGGAACATAGTTGGTGCTCAATAAGAGCCTTTCCTTTAAGAAAAAGGGAAACAGCTAGTAGAGTCTGTAGCTCAGACACTTAGAGCTGCACTGCTGAATATGGGAATAGGAAATACCACTATCTACATAATGTTCTGAAAGTAGCGGTACCATAGAACCTGCTAATGTTCACCTACAGGGTATTATTAACATGTGTTGTGACATCCAAAAATGTATTCACGTCAGATACATCAATCACTGAAACTTCTGGTGTGGGGTAAAGGGGATAAACACTTACTGGGTACCTAATGCAGGGGGCTCGGGTTATGCTCTCCCCCTATTATCTCATGCAACCACGTGGTAATATACCAAACACTCAGGATCCTCAGATGCTTCAGCTTCTCATAACAGACAAGCAAAATAGTACTACATATTCAATCTAGCACAGAATGTCTTTATCCCTTCATTGAACAATTCATAGACCTCAATGACTTATAAAGGGCAGTCCACTATTTTCAGTGTAAATCCTCTAGAAATGACTTCAGTTTCTTGAATGAGATGCAAAGCTTTTCTCACAAGGTTAGTAAATGCATGGCTGTGTGCTGCCATGTCTTCCAAACGGATGCTGTATTTTTTTAGGGTCACTTGTAGTCTGGCTGTCCTCCATAATCTCAAAGCTCGTGTGATCAAATACACAGACAGACTCACTCCCCACACCAGCCAGGAAGATACAATCCACCAGGTGGGAAGCATAATGAGCAAGCTGATAAAGGCAAACAGCACCGAGACGTCCCAAATATTAGGGGTTGCCAGGGAGCTGAGCGTTGGAAGGTGTCCATGTTCCTGTTGTTGAGCTTGGCCTGCAGACAGGATGCTGGGATCAAGTAGATCAATTAGCTCCACACCCTCTTGTAAAAGAACTTCCTGTTGCAGGATGGTATGCAGTGAGTCGAGTCAAAATCCAGTATCCAATTTATGAAGTAAGTCATCTTTCTTAGTGCACTGAGAAAAAGAAATCCAACTTTTGATGGTTTCAGCCACTTTTAACAAGATGCCCTGTTTTGGTAGGTCTCTCGGAGGAGGTTTGAGTTGTCCCTCTGTCATGCATTTTTCTGTTTTTGGAGACAAAGAAGAACATATTCCAAAGTCTGTGTGTCCCAAATCCTGTAAGTACTGATAGAGTGGAGAATTCTCAAAAACCACCACTTCGTCAAAGTCCGGTGTCATCCTTCTCCACCATGCCACATACCTCCGAAAATAGACAATATTAACATTCTATGAACCAGCCACAGTTAGTATGATTGTTTGTTTTATGAGATTTTCAAAATAAAAGACATTCTAAATATTCTAAAAAAATGGATACACTAGACAACCAGGTATGTGATTCTTAACATGTAAGAAAAATATGTACTGCTAAAATATTCTGAATATATTACAAATATTTTTGTCAAAATTAAATATACTTTTTTGAATACAAATGAAAAATATCACATAATATTATCAATAATAATTTCATCATTAGTTCTTAAAGATAATATTAAAGTAATTTAATTATCTAATTATTTAGCAATTTTGGAAACATTCATAAACGTTTAAGAGTTTTATTTCATATAACAAAAAGGATAAATTAGAATATAAAACTCTTGGTATATTGTTCTTCTAATGGTATGTGTTGGAGAATGAAAATAACATTAATCCAGTAAAATAGTCAATCCCTTCATTTTTGTGATGACTGTAATAAAATGGCCCTGTTATATTCATGTGTACTAAAAATAATTTTATATTGAATTCATAGTGTAATACTTAAGTATCTCATAATAAGTGAAACATTCCATGCCTATGAGTAATGTAATAATAGAAAAATTTGTATACATGCATTCTCTTTTATTAAAGACAATTGAACATAAACACATAGGTATAAACTTTGCTAGCTATTTTTCCCCCTTAACTTCTTTTATTGGTACATTTAGGTATACAGTATGTTTACATTTATCACTGGGTGCTTGTACCTGTACATGATGGGTCTTGGTTCTTATTTTTTCCCCATTACCTGTGCGCCATTCACCCCCACCACCCTTCCCTATTTACATAGACTTCGTTTCCATTTTTTTTTCTTTTCTCATAATTTTTTCTTTCCCTTCTTCCCTTTCCCCTTCCCCTCCTGTCACCACTACCCCTTTGGACCTTTTCCTATTTCAAATTACCCATTATTCGTTTTAATCCTTAGTTACACTTTCAGTTTCTCATACTAGAGAAGCTATTCGATATTTACACGTGTGTCCTATTTATTTCACTTAAGAATATGACCTCAATAGGCATCCATTTAGCTATAAATGTCTCTAGCTTCTTGTTCTTTATGGCTGAGTAGTACTCCTTTCTTTAATCAGCAATAATAATCATTTCACTTTGTAATACATGTGTTCTTGTTCTAAAGTATTCAATATTAAATTAAATTATTCATTCAGTTTCTCTAATCATACAATGACATATTGCCTGACTTAATATTATCCTTTTTATTAGTTCAATAAAATAGTTCAATATCTTTATGTGTTCAATTAAGAAACACAATTGTATTCATTCATAAAGGAACATTAAGTTTTACAAGGAACTCTAGCTCCACTTGAACTTCCAGCTTCAAAACATAAAATAAAATTCAGAGACATAATCTTCATATTTCTTAGTCATTAAGAAATTTTATAGCATCCAAAGCTTCCAATGAAATATTTCAACAAAATAATGAAACTGACACTATGTCAATTCAATGAACTTTGAATTTTTGGAGGTTGAGATATTTTCATATTTAAGAGCTGAATAGTTTCTATTTTGGCAATTGTAATTCTCAATTTAATGCAGTTTGTGCTTCTTGGTTCAAGTCTTATAAAATTCTGTTGCCCAATATGATAGCCATCCACCGCATGAGCTCATTTAAATTTATATTTATTAAAAGTTTAAAAAGTCTGTGACTCAGCCAGAGAAGCCATAATTTTTTTTTTTTTTTTGGTACTAGGTATTGAACTTGGGTCC
>NW_004624759.1:25221212-25249524 GCF_000247695.1 Heterocephalus glaber
CTTGCGCAACAGGCAGCAAAACCACTGAGCTAATATGGGTAAAATTTATTAGTCATAAATAATAAAATTACTCATTACTTTCTAAATTGTTACAGGCTTAAATGCATCCAATTCTACGATATCCTTAAAACTATACTATAGATATTTTCCGCTATGATTAATATACACTTGAAATGAACTTTGATAATCATTATAATGTATTGCATGCCATAGCAGTGTATACAATCATTTTTAAATGAATGAAAATTACAGGATAAACATTTTACCTTATACTTCTATAGATTTTTCAACTTGAACCATGGAATCATACACATTGGGGAAAATTACTGCAATCTCAAAGAATTTTCTGGACAATTTCTTTAGCAAATCAAAGCCAAACTTTGACTTCAGCCTTAAAATTAGCTTGACTATATACATTACTCTAATTTAGAGAAAACGAGTCTTATACTTTCTAGCAAATTAACATTACAATGTGATTACAGTTAACATATAACTGATTAGAAAATTTTGGATAATTTTATAGTGAACAGAGATAGTTACTAAGTTAATATTAACACTAAGTGAAAATGAGAATTTCTTTGTAGATTGTATTATTTATTCTAGCACTCCACTCTCTTCATGTAAATCCCATTTTACTTTTTCTTGTTATTTTTAACATGATGCTTTTTTTTTTTTTTTTTTTTAACTTTCTGTTCCACTCTGCATGACTGAACCATGGCTAGTCTCTTAGCTTCTTTTGGTGGTACCAGGGATCGAACTCAGGTCCTTGTGCTTGTGCAGCAGGTGGCGAAACCACTGAGCTAAATCCCCAGCCCATTAACATGATGCTTTTAAAATCATCTGTGTTGCATTTTAGATTTAAGGCAATTTACTGGTAGAAAGAAAAAAATTCTCTTTTGTTTTTATGATTTGGAATTATTCAAATATATCTATTTTCTATGATGAAACTTTTCTTCTCTGCTGTTATAAAAAGTAAAAATATTACATGATTATATAATCAAATCATATTTTTATCAATTTCAAGTGGATCACATGCTCAATTAGAATTTATTAAATATTAAATTCCTAGCAAGAAAGAGATGATAAACCTCAGTTTTGATTCAGTGATGACTACAAAGATCCGGGAAAGGCTAACAAAAATCACAGAAAGATGCTGAAACACTCGGCATCGAGCAATACTGAGAACTTCTACCCTCCTTAGGACAGAGGAAGAACAAAGAGAATTAGGAATAAACATTCCAACCTGTCTTTCCTCTCTTCCTCTCCTTAGTTGTTGATGTCATCCACCGACTAAGATTCACTGGGGCCCTCAAGGGCCACTCTTAATTAGAGCAGCCTTTCAGGGAACAGAGAGAGCTAGATAGACATTAGATTTGGAGGATAAAACGGTGCATTCAATAAACATGGTGAAACAAGGCAATCAGCTCCAAAAAAAATTATAAAAACAAGAGGAAAGAAGGAAAGAAGGCTGGTTCTACTTTTCCAGATTCATATTAAGAATGTATGATAATTCCTTACCCCGACATTACTGCTTGTGTTTATATGTCCCCTTAAAAGCCTCATGCAGTGATAGACGAGGCTTTTGCATAAGTGGCTGGATCTAAAGTATATTGATTTACGGTGCAATGCTAGGCTCACAGGCACTGGGATTAAGGGTGTGAGTGCTACCTGACCTAAGTAGCCTGGATAAGACATATGAACTGCTTCTCCTATATGATGTCCATCTGCCGTGCCACCCTGCTTTGGATCCAGCCGATTATGAACTGAAACCTCTACAGATTGTGAGGTAAGTAAACCTTTCCTCCTTTAACTTTGAGTGTTGGGCATTTTGTCTCAGCAATGAGAAGAGTAACTAAGACACCCAAAATATCAAGATTGTGTATTTTCAAATTACTTTAAAGATGACATACAAAGCCAGCCCCTGTGGATACTTGCTTACCAAAATGTACAAGAGATAATAGAAATATAAAATGAATGTTTAAATGAATAAATACAGGGGCACAGTTTGTAATAGCTAAAGCTTGGAAACAGCCAAATTGCCCATCAACTGGAGACTGGATAAAGAAGATGTGGTGTTTTTTTGTGTTTTTAATAAAATGGAGTACTACTCAGCCACAAAGAATGAGAAAATGGAGACATTTGAAGCTAAATGGATGCATATTGAGTCCATACTCTGAAGTGAAATAAATAGGACACACGCGTAAATACCTAATAGTTTCTCTGGTGTGAGAAACTAAAATTGTAAATAAGGATCAAAATGTATAATTGTTAATGTGAAATAGGAAGAAAAGATCTAAAGGGGCAGAGGAAAAGAAAAGAAGGGAAAGGAAAAATATGAGAAAAGGGAAAAATGGAAACAAAGTCTCTGTAAATACGGAGGGGTAGAGGGGTTGAAGGGAGGACAGGGGAATGGGAAAAAAATAAGAACGACGATAGATCATGTAAAGGTACAAGTTCCCAATGATGAATGTAGCTTTATACCTAAAATATACCAATAAATTTAATGAAAAAAATAGATACATTGGCATTATTCTCCCTCACTTTCAACACACTTACCTCATTGTTTTTGTCACTTTCTGAAGCAGGTCTGGAAGTCCTGCTTCACGAGTGTCTGTATGAAGTGAGCTGAAACTTACAGTGAACGCTGCTGATGAGTGCTGTCAATGGAAAGGCAAATTCCTGAAATATGATTTGTCCTTATTAACCTCATCGACTGAATCTCACTTCTGGTTGTTCTTCGAAGTCAAAAACCCTACTTTCTATTTTAGTTATCTTATATAGAGAGGTATGTTAAATTTGGAGATTTTTCTTTAAAAAATCTCATAATTTTCCAGAAGAAGAAATCTGCTAAGGCAACTAAAAATGCTTTCACATTAAACAATGAAATCACATGTGTTTTCAAGCATAGGAGTGAGAGGAATTTGATAGAAAGTGATGCAGAAACATTGGAATTTAGAGAAAAAGAATAAATCTAAATTAACAAAGCTTTCCAAATTCATTTTAACAAATATCCATTATTATGACAAGTAATTTCAGGTCAGGGTCCTTGCAAAATTTTGATAGACACAAAATTATCTGAGTTAATTTATGTACGTTGAGAATGAAACTCTTGACTTGACAAAGTTAAATAACCTTCATCCTATGGCCAAAGAACATTTCGTAAAACAATATGAAATAATTGTGTCAGTTTTGTTGTATAAATATAGGACACTTCTTTATTTTTCTGAAAAAAATGTTTAAGAGGTTTAATTAATTGATGCTTTTTTGAAGAACATTTTCTTTATCAACTAAGAATTTAATATAATAATATTTTGGAAACCATATTTGTACACACTTCAAAATTAGGTATTATTGAAATACATAGAGAACAAAGTGAATAGTATATGTAACAAAATGTTATCTTAAGCATACAATGTTTATACTGAATAATAGCAATACATGAAAACTATAGTTAAAATTCTAAAATTAGAATGAGGTTGCAGATATTTTATTATGATACATTCTCTACTTATTCCTACTGAATCAATGTGTGTTTATATATTTAGTATACATATTATGAAGAAATTATATATATTAAATATGAATTATATATGTATATATTAATGTATTCCACTAAAAGTAATCACTTGATTTTATGGTCCTGAGAGAAAATATTTTGTTAACACATTATAATATGAAAAATTATTTGAGCCAGTATGAAGAAGAAAAATAATTAAGAGAAAAATATTTTAGTTTTAAAAGTCTTTCAATGCTATACCCACATATTTTAGTTGTCTGTATAATAAGAGAGTATAAAACGTTTTAAATCTATTTTCTCACAAGTAACATTAATTTTTTTAAAATGCATTTATTTTAGTGTGTGGTGTCTTTCATGCCTGAAGAATTCTGATACATTATAATGTCTTCTAGGGTCAAAACTAAACACATCCATTCAAAAATTAGAATTTTTAGTAGTAAAATGCAAGTCATTGAGTAACAGGTATGTGGCCTCATTTCATTCCTTCTCAACTTTAAAGAAAATAGTACTTATTGAGACAAAAAGATATAAAATTAAAATATCAGCAAATTTTGTATATACTTATTTTTAACCATTAAAATGTAAATATGTTTTTATAGATGCTTTAACTTAGGCTTCTAACATTCTATTAAATAAAGTGCAAGCATTTATTAAATTTAATGCTCTCATGAGTCAATTAAGTTTTTTTAGGAAACTAAAATTTTATGTAAAAACTTCATAGAAAATACTACACTGTAGGAACATAATGAATAATATACAACTAAATACAACATTCAGAACTAGTTAAACTAAAATTTTATGTCATTGAGTACATATCGCATTGTGTAAATTAGCTTGGAGAGTACATTCCAGGCTTAGCTGCTTAATTGAAAATAACTGCACACACACAAATATATTCAGGAAAAACTACAGACACATCTTCGTTCACACACATAAATACATATTTACTATTTAATGAAAAATAAGTACTTAAGTAAATAAGAAAAACTAACCATGTCAAGGAACATAAATGTCATGTTTTAATATACCACTTTATGAATCAAAAATAAACTCTATGGTAATTTTATTCCACATCCTTTCTTTGAATAATGTTTAAATTACATAAATTTTGTAGTGCTGTGAATCTGTAAAAGGAAAGAATATTTAAAGTAAAATCCTAATCCTAGCAAATTAACATAAGTGACTTAACTCCACGTCTGTGAACTTGGAATGAAGAGTATTGATAATAGTGATGCTTCTGCCAAGAAACATTAATTGTCACACTAAATGGCATAAATTAAGATTTCAGTAGCTTCAGATAAACTTGGGTAATGTTATGCCACCAAATAAATTTGGATTAGGTCTGTTTACCTGCCACATGAATTAAGAATGTTTTTGGTTTATAGGGGGTTTTTTTGCTGCACATTGTTTGGAATTGCAGATAAAGGATTCTGTGTTTTGGCTTGTTTGGATTTTGTAATTGCAGATAAAGGATTATAAAATCACTCATAATTTATTTAAAAGCAATTGCATTTATCATCCCTAAATAGGTGAGGAGCTAACAGTGAGAGTTTATACCAAATGCCCAAGTTAACACAACAAAATAATGAAGTCAAAATTAATACAAGTCAGTAGTTTTCAAATACTTGCTTATGTTGCCTTTCTAAGATGATTGCAAGCATTTTGTCAAATAATCTATTCAAATTTCTTATAAGCACTGCTACATGGAAAGTGCTTGATAAGTGCACCCTTTTTCCTTTCCTGTTACTGTTCCTTTCCTCCTTCTGACAGATGTTTCACTTACTAATATGCAGATGCAATTAACTAATTCTCCAGAAACATGACTGCAGCCATGACATCCTTCCTAGAATATTGCTATAGTCTTTTTTGGCCAATCCCACTGTGTGCATGCTTTCTATGACTTCAGAATCTCTAGGTTGTCCTCTTTGACATTTAGTCATTAGATAAGTATCATGATATCAAGGCAAGTAAATATAAATTCAAATAGACCTTTCAACTTAGAAAACAATACTAGGAACATTAAAAAATGCAAAAGAATGAATCAATTGAGAAATTTTGGACTTCTGGATAAGGAAGATAAAATAGGATGTACAGGACATTCGTTCTTTGAACAGTGTCCATACTGCATTGAAATCATTTTAAATTTCCTCTGATCACCTCATGAATGTATCTAAAAATCTCAGAGAATTGGGGATATGTGTGAATATTTGATAACATGAATCACTATTTTTAGTTATAAAATGATTATGATGAAAGATGAATTTAGACTATTTAAAGATGAAAATCACCCATTTTTATTACTGTACTAGTTTTTAAACCTTACATTGTTACCAATATACAAATCAAAATCTATAACTTCTGCATTGAGAGCACCATATCATAACCATTTTATTTCAGATGGATGATTCATGTGCAATGCTTGTTACCCTAAAGGGCTCTGATTTTAATTAGAGTAATTAGAGAATATTTACCTAAACAGGAAGCACAAGGAAAATATAATGAGCAATAATACTTGAGAAATATTAAATAAAGAGAAAAATCTATCTTGTATATACCTTTTCATTCAAGCCTAAGCAGGTGTATACAGTATGATTATATTTATTTGTCGTTCTTTCAAAATAAAAGCATATTTTTAGAAAACATTAAGAGTCATCAGTGGTTAAATAAAGTGAAAGGAATTGACTGCACAAAAACAAGAGAATTTAGGGGCACTATTCAATATTTTATCATGGTAGTTAAATGAATATGTGTTTGTCAAAATTTATACTATTATTTTTCTAAAAACAATGAATCATTAAGACTCACATAGTTCACTTCATTATTTATTATAAAAAATTTTAATTTGTTTCCCATATTCTAACACAGTCCATAGTTTCCATTCATTTCTTCAACGATATTACTGTCTGAGCAGCTGGACCTTGTGTTTAGCACAGCTTGGAATCTTTGATGATGTGATGTGTATCTTACCTAGAGGGTTATAGAACCATGTTCTCATTGTTCCGGACTTCACGTTGAAGTGAGTCCCGTAGATCAAGACAATATAATCAGAGATACCATGCTGGTAAAATTGACCCTTACTGAATCTTCAGGTACTGGTTCTGGCTGAGATATCATAGTTAAAGAAGGTGCAATATATCAACATGTATGAATCAAAGTAAAGACAAACCGGTGCCTCCTATGAGATCAAAGGTGAATGATGTAATCAACTTGCTCTAAAGCAGCTTTTCATATTCTCAAAAAAAATTTTATTAAGCTTGTTCTCTGTTACTGGGCCAGAAATTCATCATGTTTTCTATTTAAATAATCTTTGGAAAAAAGGATCAGATTCATAGAATCAGTTTCTATTTTAATGAAATTCCTTTAGGACACTATATATGCTGAACAGTGCATTATCTGTGATGAGCATAAATGTACAGTCCAAACTTTTCACAGTTATGCCTGTCTTTCAGAGATGTTTGTAGATTATGATAATTTTTGCTCCTGACCATAGAACACATAGAATTATATAAGTCTGTGCCTCAGATAATTTTGCTCCATAGCAAGTGCTTGGTAAGATATGGAACAGAAAGCTCATATGACATTGAGAAAATTAGCATTTTATATAAAAATTTCCCCAGATATTATTATTTTTTTAAATAAATTTTATTGGTACATTTTAGGTATAAAATATAATGACGTCCATTATTGGAAATTTGCACCTTAACTTAATCTCTCTTGGTTCTTATTTTTTCCCCATTCCCCTGCCCTCCCTTTAACCCCTCATCCCTCCCTACTTACAAAGATTTTGTTTCAATTTTATCATTATCTCATACTAATTCAATTCCCTTCTTTCCTTTCCCCTACCTCTCCCATTTCCCTTACCCCTTTAGAGCTTTTCTTCCTATTTCACATTCACAATTATACATTTTGATCCTTATTTACAATTTTAGTTTCTCAAACTAGAGAAACTATTTGGTATTTACATGTGTGTCCTATTTACTTCACTTAAGGGTATTGCCTCAATGTGCATCCATTTAGCTATAAATTACTATAGTATCTCACTTTTTATGGCTGAGTAATACTCCATTTAAACATACACACACACACACACACACACACACACACATTTTCTTTATCTAGTCTCCAGTTGATGGGCAATTGAGCTGCTTCCAAGTTTTAGCTATTACAAATTGTGCTGCTATGAACATGGGAGCACATATATCACTGTGGTATGATTCTTTTAATTCTTTGGGGAAGATACCCAGCAGGGGAAAAGCTGAGTCAAATGGGACTTTCAGTCCTTGTTCTTTGAGGTATCTCCATACTGATTTCCAGAGTGGTCGCACCAGTCTGAACTCCCACCAGCAGTGGAGCAGGGTTCCTCTTCCCCCACAGCACCACCCACAATTGTTATTGGTTGATTTCATGATAGCAGCCATTTTTTCTCCAGTGAGGTAGAATCTCAGTGTTGTTTTCATTTGCATCTCTCGAATGATCGCTGATTTTGAACATTTTTAAATATGTTTATTTGCTATTTCTACTTCTTTCTCTGAGAAATTTCTGTACATTTTAGATGCGTAATTTTTGGAGTGGGTCTTCAAATTTGAGAGGTCTGATCTTTTTAAGTTCTTTATAGATTCGAGATAGTAGACCTTTGTCTGAGGAAAAGCAGGTGAAAATTTTTTCCAACATTGTAGGGTTTTTTTTCACACTGTTGGTGATTTGTCTTGCTGTGCAGAAGGTTTTTAATAAGAGATCTCCGTTGTTGATTGTTTGTGGTAGTTCAAGGGCAACTGAGATTTTGTTCATAAAGTCTTTTCCTACACCAATATCTTCAAAAGTTCTACCTAATGTCTGTTCCAGCTGGTTCAGCATTGCGGTTTTAATATTTAGAGCTTTAATCCATTTTGATTTTAGTTTAGTGCATGGTAAGAGATATAGGTCTAGTTTTAATCTTTGGCAAGTTGAAACCAAATTTCTCTAGCACCATTTATTAAAGAGGCTATCCTCCCTCCAGTGAGGGAGTTTGGCTCCTTTGTTGAAGATTAGGTGGCTGAGTGTGTCTGGAGTTGTTTCTGCATCATCTAATCTGTTCCACTGTTCCTCACGTCTGTTTCTTAGCCAGTTCTGTGCTGTTTTTATCATTGTAGCCTTGTAGTATAGTTTCAAGTTGGGGGATGTAATACCCCTACCATGTCTCTGTTGCCTAGAATTGCTTTTGCTATTCTAGGTCTCTTCTTGTTCCCAATGAAATTTTGGATTGTTTTTTCAAGGTCCATAAAGTATGCTGATGGGATTTCAATGGAGATTCCATTGAATCTATATAGAAGTTTTTGAAGTATGGCCATTTTTACTATGTTGATTCTTCTACAAGGGAAGTCTTTCCATTTTCTGATATTATCTTCAATGTGTCTTTTCATAGTGCTATAGTTTTCAGAGAAGAGGCTTTGATTTCTTTTGTTAGGTTGATTCCTAGATATTTCAGTTTTGTGGATGCTATTGTGAAAGGAATTGTTTGCCCTATTTCTCGCTCAGTGAGTCTATTGTTTGTGTAGAGGAAAGCTATTGATTTTTGTGTGTTGACCTTGTATCCAGCTACTTTACTGAATTTGGTTATTAAGTCTAGAAGATTTTTGGTAGAGTTCTTTGGGCCTTCTATACAAAGCATCATGTCATCTGCAAATAATTGCAACTTGATTTCTTCGTTTTCTATCTTTACTAATTTTATTTCTTTCTCCTGTCTAATTACTGTGGCTAATGTTTCCCATGTTGAACCAGAGTGGTCATGGTGGACATCCTTGTCTTGTTCCTGATGTTAGTTTGAAGGATTTCAGTTTTTGGCCAATTAGTATGGTATTGACTGTTGTTTTTTCATAGATCACTTTTATCAGATTGAGATTGGGACCCTCAATTCCCATTTTTGTAAGGATTTTATCATAAATGCATGTTGGATTTTGTCTAATGCTTTTTCTGCTTCTACTGAGATGATCACATGGGTTTTTTTCTTGACTCTATTGATATAGTGTATTACATTTATTGCTTTGTGTAAGTTGTACCATCCCTGCATCCTTGGGATGAATCTCACTTGGTCAGGGTGAATGATCTTCTTGATGATCTTCTGCATTCTATTTGCCAGTATCTTACTAAGGATTTTTGCATCTATCTTCATAAGTGAGATTGGCCTATAGTTCTCTTTTTCAGTTACATCTTTCTCTGCTTTGGAGATCAAGGTGATGCTTGCTTCCAGAAATGAATTTGGGAGTATTGATTCCCTTTCAATTTCATAGAAGATTTTGCACAATAGTGGGAGCAGTTCCTCTCTAAATGTGTTGTAGAATTAGGCAGTGAAGCCATCAGGACCCAGGCTTTTCTTAGTTGGTAAGTATTTAATTGTGTTATCAATTTCATGGATTGATGTTGGGATGTTTAGAATTTTAAGGTTTTCTTCATTAAACTTTGGTAATCCATGCATATCTAGGAATCTGTCCATTTCTTCTGTGTTGTCCATCTTATTGGGGTATAGGTTATCGAAGTACATATCAATGATCCTCTGGATTTCTGCTGGGTCCACTGTAATTTCATCCTTTTCATTCCTAATTGTAAGGATTTGGGTCTTTTCTTTCCTTTTTCTGTTATGGTTGGCTCAGGGTTTGTCAATTTTGGTTATTCTTTTTAAGAACCAACTCTTGGCTTCATTGATTTTTTTGTATTGTTCTCTTATTCTCCATTGCATTGATTTCTGCTCTGATCTTTATAATTTCCTTCCCTGTATGACCTTTGAGTTTGTCTTGATCTTCTTTTTCTAGGAGCTTGAAATTCAGCATCAGGTTGTTTAATTGGGCTCGCTCTCTTTTCCTAATATGAGTATTCACTGCTATGAATTTCCCTCATAAGACTGCTTTCACTGTGTCCCATAGATTCTGATATGTTTTATGGTCATTGTCATTCAATTGTAGGAATTGTCTTATTTTTTTCTTTTATTTCCTCTGTGACCCATTGTTTTTTCAGAAGTTCATTGTTCAATTTCCATGTGTTTATGAAATTCTTGCAGTTTCTTTTGCTATTGATGTCCAATTTTATTACACTATGGTCTGATAATATACAGGGGATAACATCAATTCCTTTGCACTTACTTGAAAATGTTCTATGAATAAGTATGTTGTCTATTTTGTAGAACAATGCATGTGTAGCTGTAAAAAGTGTGTATTCTGATTTTGTGGGGTTAAACACTCTGCAAACACCGTTAAGTTCATTTATTCAAGAATTTGATTGAGTTCTAGCATTTCATTGTTTATTTTCTGTCTAGATGACCTACTTATTTGTGACAGTGTGGTATTGAGGTCCCCCACTACTATTGTGTTAGTGCTTATTTAATTTTTCATGTCCATTAGTATTTGTTTTATATAGTTGGGCACACTAGTGTTTTATATATATATATATATATATGATTGTCATCTCTTCCTCTTTACAAGGATATAGTATCCTTTTGTCTCTCTTAATTAATGTTGGACTGAAATTCACCTGATCTGCAAAAAAGAATAGCTACTTTCAGGCTCCTGTCACATGGAGTATTGTTTTCTACCCTGTAACTTTCAGTCTCTGAGTTTCTTTTTGAATTAAGTGTGTTTCTTGTTTGCAGCATATAGTTACATCTTGCCCCTTGACTCATTCTGCCAATCTATTTCTTTTGATTGGTGAATTGAGACCATTAACATTGATGGTTATAATGGAAATGTATTGACTTATCACTGTCATGACTTTTTCTTTTTGTTGGAGTCTCCTTCTTTGCTTTAATTTTTGTCATACCCAAAGGATTCATTTTGCTGGGCTTCCTGGGGTTGTGATCCTCGTAGTCTTTTCCTAGGATATTGTCAATTTTTTTTGGAGTGCTGATTTGGTATTTGTGAAGTTCCTAAGTTTCTCTTTGTCATAAAAGTGTCTGACATCTTCATCAATCTTGAAAGATAGTCTTCAGGGTGCATCAATCTGGGTTGGAGAGTGTTTTCCTTTAGGGCTTGTAATACATCACTCCAAGTTCTTGTTGCCTTGAGGGTTTGTGTCGAGAAGTCTGTTGTGATTCTGATAGGCTTTCCTTTTTATGTGATTTATTTCTTTTCTCTAACTGCTTGTAGAACTTTGTTCTTCTGTTGGCTTTCTGGTATCTTAACTATTACATGCCTATGTGTAGATTTTTTTTTTTATTAAGGCTAGTTGGAGCCCTGCATGGCCTACTTATCTGTATGTCAAGTTCTTTTCCCTGCTTGGAAATTTTTCTGCCATTACTTCTGTGAACAGTTTTTATGTCATCTTCACTCTTTCTTATTTCTTCATTTTCTCAGATCAGTCTTATATTATTCTTCTTTGCATTGTCTAGCAACTGCTGGATTGATTTCTTGTGGTCCCTTACTATTGTAAAGAATTTTTTCTTTTCCTGGTCATTAATTGCAATCATATCTTCTATATCTGAAATTCTGTCCTCACATTGGCTCATTCTGCTGTGCAAACTTCCAGTGGAGTTTTTAATCTCCTGGAAATCTGTTTGTATCTCTTTCATTGATTCCATTTGTTTCCTATGTTGGGATTCCAACATGTTCCTCAGCTCCTCTATTTTTTTTTTATCTGTGTGCTCTCTACACTTAATAGTCATGTCTTGCACTATGGGCTCAATCTCTGGTGTTATCTGAGAAATTATTTCTGATTTCATTTTTTCCAGATCCTCTCTTGTTGACAGTTTGGGTAGTCTATGTGGTTGAGTATCAGATTGTTCCATTTCATTTCTCTTTGAGGTTTCTTTAGATAATCTGGAAGTCTAGTTTTGAGATTTTCTTACTTGTCTTCTCATTTTAATGTGGGTGAGGGTGCGGGTGTATGTGTGCTGCTGGTGCCCATGTGGCTCACCTCCTTGGCACTGGGGGCAGTGATACACCAACCCAGAAGGCTCCTCCTCAGCACTGGGGGTGACTCTGCTTCTTGGTGCTGGGGGCGATGGTACAGTGGCCTGGAATGCTCACCTCCAACTCGGCACTAGGGGTAGCTCTCTTCCCAGATATTATTTATAGGGTACCGTCCTATTTCCAATAGTTGCTAGCATGCTTTTTGAACCTAGTTTTTTATGTATTTCGCTAGACTTTGGAAGATAAATAGATTTGTTAGGAAGCACACTAAGATCATTATGTTGTCCTTAATGTTTTGGTTTATAATAATTGATATGTAATTTTTTTCAACATCAATATCTCATCAAATAAAAGTACTTTACTAAAAATGTATTATCAGCTTTCATTCAATCAATGAAATACCTTATTCTAGTGTAATCAATTACCAAAATACCTGTTTACTCATGTCAAGATAATGAAGAGATTAGTTGAAGTACAATCTACACACACACTTCCATATATTTTAATTCATCCCTATAGTACTTAAAACAAATAATATAATGTTTTTTGTTTTGTTTTGTTTTTTTGGTACCAGGGATCAAATTCAGGTCCTTGCTCTTGCGCAGCAGGCAGCAAAACCACTGAGCTAAATCCCCGGCCCCTCAAATAATATAATGTTAATAATATCCAAATTGCTGTTATTCTTTATTGTGCAGGGAATCCTAACAAGAAAAATTCTGAACATGTTCAGTACAGACTCAATTTTACTGAATATATTTTGTCTAGTGTAATTTGTAAATGCATAACCTAGGCATATGGAGGGCCTACCACATTTATTTAAATGCATTTATTTCAATACCTAGTTTTAAATTTTCACCAGAACAATTTGTGCTATAGCTGTTATGATTGCTTGGGTATATGTCTACCAAATTTTCATAAAACTCTAAATATTATCATCATCACCACTTAAAAACTGAAAAATTAAGACCCTAAGTCAAAGCAAACAGCTTATCATAGTTAGAAATAAATGACAATATCCTTTGACTCAAAGAGAGGTTTTTACAGACTGTATTGAGTGACTAAGTATCCTTTTTATAATAAAGTCCAATAATAAATGCTACACATCACAAAAGTCAAATATAAGAAATAGTCTACCAGTTAATATGTACTTCCTCTTTGGAAAACAGCACTTCCACTTCTCCCAATCTTATTCCAGATATGGCAAGAGCTTAAACAAAAACCATAGTGAAAATTAGGATACTTAACCAAAATTCAGCATTTAGGATATATGCTTTTCTGGTGGTCAGTCAATTACATAATCATTGTTTGTGATAAATAAAATACATTATGACTATGATTTTGTCAAAATGGATACAGTTTACTTAATATGAGGCTTTATTCATAAGAAATCTATACATTTTCAGTACCCATCAATCTACAAAATATCAAGTTATTAACACTTCCCAGATTAGACATAAAAATATTTTCAGTGCTTCAAGTCATTTGGAATAATACTGGAAAGTAACTGACAGTGTTAACACATAGTTACCAGTATGTCTTTCCTGTGTCTATTTGGAGCACCTGTTTTCCAATAATGCACATTGACTTTGTCCACAAAAGGATAATTTAACCCATAGAAATTACTGCAGTGATGGTTCTTTCACAAGTTATTTTGGGCAGTACATTATTATTTTGGTTTCTTGTCTTGCATATTTAGCTATATTAAAATATGTGAATTTTAATTGAGTCAGATAAGTATTATAGAAATAATAAGAGACTTTGAGACTAAGAGACTTTGTTCTTTCCTTGAAATCCAGGAGATGGAAGTAGAATTCTCTCTTCTTTGGTCTTTTTACTTGTGTGATGAGTTTTCAATTGAATAATAAATGTAGAGACCTGATGTCCATGTGGCTATGGGGAGAATTATGTACTTCAATTTGAAAGAGTCACAGTAGTGATGAAGACATCATTACAGTATTTTATTATGAATAAAATTGAAGTTACAATTGAGTTCAAGATATCACATGAAGAAGATTTTCTCTAATACATCAAAAGCTAATTGTAAATCATTTAATCTGATATAATTAAGTGTTCATTACAAGAAATGAAAATTAGACTAGAAGTGCCCTATAATTATTAGATTTTGTGATAAATGATAATTACGATTTTTAAATTTGCAAGGACTATTAGGGGAAGAAAGTCTTAGAACAATGCATAGAAAAGAAATATGTTTAAACTTAAAATATATTATCATGACTAGCTGTATTATTTGGAGTTTAAATTTAAGATTTTCATTTGAATCTTCTTACTTCAGTCCTAAATGTGTCTTTACCCTGTTAAATACTAATGTTAGATCAAAAAACAAAACTAGACTTAGAGATATTATGTAAGTTTACAAGGTCCCTTGTAATACAACACAGGGATTCTACTCTCACGAGTGGTTTAATTCCCACTTGGTATTTGTACTTGATAACCAAGAGTTAGTCTTATTAAAATCAGATTTATAACTGGTTTCTCTACTAAACATAAATTGTGAGATTATAACTCCTTCAAAAGTGAAGTCTTTCTTTGAATTTTTTTCTTAATTGTTTTCAAAGAATGCATGCAGCTTTGCCTCCTTTTCTGCTCTACTTTATGAGTATATAAGATATACTCAATAGCTTAGGAAAGGATGAGAATAAAGAAAATATACCCTACAAAAATAGATCAATAAGTTATGTTAATAGTTTTCCTATAATACAGTAGTAACTGGGGGCAGAGTTCTAATTAAAACCCAAACTTGTTTCCCTCAAACAAAAGATGCACTCAGTAGCATAGCACAAATCACCCAGGTGGTAAATTCTGCCTCTCAAATCTTTAACTCTTTAACTCTTGCCCTTTTATTAAGCCAGGATGCTGACCTATATAAACTATATTAATGATCTCCATTGGCTTCAACTTTGCAAAACTGTTAGCAAAAGAATTCCAGTATTTGAAGGACTAGGTAGAATGAGAAAAGCAAGTGTTACCCCCTCTTTCCTTCTCTCTCTCTCTCTCTCTCTCTCTCTCTCTCTGTCTGTAGTGCCAGGACTACCTGTGTTGTTCCAAGTCCATAATCATAGCTTTTGTCCAGTAGATCTTACCGCCAACAATTTTTTTTAATTCATATACAGACTGTTGCTTTTATTCTATTGTCTTTGAGGACCCAGAAATCAAAACCTATTACCATACTAAGGGGACTACATCATCTCTCACTATTTTTCCAGTTGTCTACATAGCCCTCTTTAAAAAAAATGTTATTGTAAACAACAATGTGTGTGTACCATCTTCTCCTGACAGGTTGATTAACTCATGCATATTATCGAAAATTTTGTCACATAAATGCTAAAATTTGTAATGGTGGGATGTTTTAGAATATCAATAATTTTTAATAAACCTGTAATATATAAATTAACATGACATTTCTTATATAACATGTTTTGTGAGGAGCAGTATTGCATAGAAATCTTGACTCAAGGGCATATAGAATTAACTGGAAAAAGTGAATGAGTTTTATTGGGTAAAATGTGTGAAAATCAATTAGACAGATTCACATTCCTAGAACGTTTTTTGTCTCTGACTTGAATTTTCTCATAATCCTTTTATAAAAATGTGATCTGAAAAGTATGGACCTCTCAAAAGTGAGGGAATGTTTATCAGAAGTCGTTATGTGTATAATTATTTGAAAATTAAAATGATAAATGAATTCTATCTTCACCATGAAACTCTTACCTCTTTCAAGTCATTTTACAAATATTTACTAAAACTTATTTAAAGTAATAGTGTACTAATAACTATAAACACGAAAGAGTACCAAATTTGGCTGGGGATTTAGCTCAGTGGTTTCGCCGCGTGCTGCTCAAGAGCAAGAACCCAAGTTCGATTCCCAGTGCAAAAAAAAAAAAAAAAAGTACCAAATTAGTTGTTTCCCAAAGAATAAATGAATAAATCAAAATGATTTTGACTGTTTCCTTTGTGTCAATTGTTTTTATAAGAGCTGCCTGTAAATTGAATACATTGGGATATTAGATAAAACTGACTCATTCTTCAAGTTCTACCTGAACACAGTTGTGAGTCCCTCTGACTGACATGTTGATTCCCTCTCAGGAAGGGAGGTATAATTAATGTGACCTTTTGATAGGGTGGGAAGACATAAGTGAGAAGAGTGCTCTCCAGAGAGCTATTAGTACCTTCTGAGCAATTTGCTAATAGTAGATTTACCTTTATTAAAATCATACTGTTAAGAACATAATTTACAACCATAATAATGAGTACGTACTGTGAAGGAAGGAGGCATAAAGTGAAATAAAACTGTTTCTTACTTAAAAATTGATAAACTTTCAGTGCTAAATACATGGAGATTTGGGAATTCTTGCTTGAAATAAAATGAATAGTATGTCTGCATGATTTTGTAGATCTACTGAAAATTAAGTGGCTTAATTTCTACTGAAATAACAAATTTTAAAGAATTAAAAAAAAAATTTAGAATTTAATTATAGGTGCAGTGATTTTCTATTTATTGTCAGCATGACACATCCATGCTAACCCATTGTCATGTTCTTTCCTTACACATCATATTTAAAAAAATGTGGATTTCTTTTTTTTTTTTTTTTTTTTTTGGGTACCGGAGATCGAACTTGCAAGACAGATGCAGGAACCAGTGAACTAAATCCCTAGCCCTAAAAAAAAAAAAAAATGTTCTTTATGGGCCTAGAAAAGCTAGCACATAATAAACTTTGACCTTAATCTCTACTGATGAACAAAAACTGATAAAACCGCAGGTGCACTGGATTTCTTTCGTTTTTCTAAAATAAAAAAACAGTGCGACATAAAATATCTCAGAGATTCTTTTTCCAAATATCAAAATTCACCAAAGCACCCACTAGACCATCAGGAGCTCTCTGTTTATCCAGACTCTGTATTTGGATGTTCCATTAAATTAGATGTGCACCATATAAAAGGTAAATCTATGATCATTGATTTCAATATTGGAATTACACAATGACATTTTAAAAATGCACCATTCTAGAGCAGTGACAAAGATATCACAGTCAAATAATACCACTTTCTTTGTTTTTCTACAAAGTAAAAGTATGTACATCAGTGTTAGCATTTTGACAATTCAGGAGTCAAATGTCTGTATTTAAATTTATCACCAGTAACAGCAGTGCTAAGATATCTTGGGCTACCTGATATATGTCTAAATATTCATTCTGAATGATTATGCTTAGCAATCCAAGGCATACATGTGAGCTTTTAATAAGATAGTTAATATCTATAGGTTATAGTGATTCTCTCTCTCTCTTTTTTTTTTTTTTTTTTGTACCAGGCATCAAACTTGTGTCCTTGCACTTGCGCAGCAGACAGTGCATAGTGATTCTCTTAAGGGGTTTGCTAGGGTACTGAGCAAAGTGAAAAATGATCAGTATGCTGTTCCCTATAATTTCTAATTTATTCTTAAATTTTCAACCCAATAAAGAAGCGGAAAAGATAGTAAACTAACCTAGACCACAGTATTACTAATGCTAGTTTTGGCACACAATAATATTTTTCTTAAACATGCAAATTTCCATAAATGCCATTTTGAAAAATTAAAACAGAGCTAAAGAATATTTAGTAGCACCTGCTGAATAGACAAAGCATAATTTCATATGTTCAGAGAATAAAAAATTCAGTATTTATATTTGTCTGCATAGCATCTGTTTGATGTCAAAGTTTCAGGCACTAAGGAAAGAAAGATAATTAAGGCTAATTTTCTAATCAAGAAAAGGTGGCAGTGTTGGGACAAATATATTTAATCAAACAGACATTCAATGTTTTAAGGATAATAAGGGACTAAGTAAACTTTTGGTGATTTTTGAGATTAGGAAACTAAGTAATATTTGTAATTTTGCTTTTTAGAGTAAGAACATTAGAATCCTATTTTATAACTGTAACTCATTCACACTAAGTGTCTCATTTGGTAGAAAGGGAAGACTGCATTGATACAATATTGTCTAATACGGTACAACAGAAATGAGAAGCTAGTGCAAAACAGAGATAGAGAACAGTCCAATTAAGTTTTGTTGATTCAGAATGGATAAGGATGAATATTAAGGTTATTGAGGAATGATTTTAAGAAATTACATAAAGTGAGCTTGTGTGATGTGTCCTTCATCTATAACTTGCAAGAGCATTTGTAAAAATATAGGTTAAAAGTGGCAAGAATTTGAAGTGAATGGACAGAGACAGATGAGTCATATTTACAGAAAAGTATAGTTCTGTCATTTGCCACAAAGCCAGATTACATATCTTGCCATGTCAGTGTTTACTTCTCTTCTGATGTCACAACATCCCTCAACATATTCTAATGTTTAAAGGGAAAACACTTCCACTAGAGAATAATCAGGTTTTTTTTTTTTGGTGCACTATGAGATAAGTGGAAACTTAATAATGAAAATATATAATAAAATACAAACAAAATAGATTTGGAGTAAAGAAGAACGTTGGAAATAAAGAAGATATCAATAGATTGTCTCATAGCAGAAGGATTTATACTGGAGAGGAAAGAAAGATCACCAGAGAAAATAGAAAATCCTTTCAAATTCCAGTCACAATGTGTGAGATGACAAAAATCAACTAAACTACAGGAAATAAGTAAAACTAAATGAATCCAATTAAATACTTAAAACACCTGCCAGATATTGATCAAGTAAATAGGATTTTTATACTATAGCTAGATACCATTTAAATCACAAAAACTTGTTTTATTTGAACTGATAAAAGTTTTAAAATGAATCTAAACACATTCTGAGGTGGTTATTCTAATAGATTATAATATTTACAAAACTCTAAAAGGGTGAAATTGAAGCAAATCAGTCTTATATTTTGGCTTTGTATTATATCATTTTTGCTTAGGTAATGGAAGAGTTAAGTACGGAAGTCAATCTAAAGTGTTCTCATGAAAGTTTTCTTGTCATTACTGTCTGCTATCTTATAGTTTTGGCATTTATAGTCTTCTCTCTTTATCCTAAGTCTAAAATTATTCCTATATTTTTCCTGTCCTTGAACTGTCACTACAAGAAAGATGAACACATTCACAAGATAAAAATACCATATTGAGCAGAAACCGAATCTGTAAGAGAATCCGATTCAACTATTAACTGTAAATATTGCAATTACACAAGAAAGCATAAAACAAATCTAGTTTTTGTATGACTTTGCTAGGAGTACCACCATACATTCTACTGATTGAGATAGTTAAATAACAGAAATTTATTTTCTCAGGGTTCTTATCACTGCAAAATCAAGATCAAATCGACAGCAGGGTTGACTTTCTCTGAGACAACTCTTGATTGCTTTCAGATGTTGATTTTTTTTTTTTTTTTGCATCTCCACAGAGTCTTTTGCTCTGTACACCTGCAACCCTGGTATCTTTCTGTGGGTTGTAATCACTTCTTCTGTTAAGGTCTTCCACTGTACTGAGTTAGGGCTTACACTAACAACACACGGTTAACTTAATCACCTCTTCCAAGTATATTTATGTTTCAATGTACTACGGTTTAGAGGTTCAGCATATTAATTTTGAGGGTCAAAATGGACTGCATAATACTAAATATAACTGCAAAGAAAATAAATACTAATGTTTTTAAAAAGCTTGTTTGAATCACCCCTACTACTAGGGAAAATTAAATAAATAAGACAGAAATTTAAAGAATTAACTAAGATATCATGGAGTCAAAAAGATATTAATGAAATGTCAAGCCAGATTGGTGTAATAACAAATATTCTTATATTTAGGTAATATTCAGAAAGAAATTTTTAATTAAGTTTATTGGTACATTTTAGGTATGAAATACAGTTACATTCATCGTTGGGATCTTGTAGGTTTACATGATGTATCTTAGTTCTTATTTTTTTTCCCCATTTCGAAGGACAGAGAGACATTTTTAAGTGGAAGATGTTTACATCCCCAGACATAACAGCTTTGTCTTAGAGCTGCTTTTGTGAAACTTCTGTGAAATTTAAGAGTTGAACACAAAGCACAGAATCTGACAAAATCTGAGATTCTGATTAATCCACTTAAAAAGTAAATGGACAAAATAAGAATAAGCATGGGAAACACAAAAGAAAATGTAGAAGAAAGTGTAAGTGGTGGGAGCTTACAATTCCACATTAAACATAAATGTAATTGGAGACAGGGAATAGTGGGAAAATAGTTATAAATGCAAAAGGGGATACTTTTTCAGATATTTCATGACATCAGTAGGTGAATTCCAAGCAAAAATTGAAAACCTACAAAACTGGAGGGCTGAGGACATTTTGTTATGAAAACTGTGTACTAAATACTCTTTTTGCCAGACACAATGTGAGAGTGACAATGGGGGTTTTGCAAAGTTCTGAAATATCCTGAGAGATCCACAGAGTAAAAGATATGTGGAACTATGTGTGTTCCTCAGACATTTAAGATCTCCCCTCTGGCTGATCTTGGGGCTCCAGGAAGAAGAAAAGGTGAGAATAGACTTGCAGACTGCTGGAGCTTTGAAGGATTCAATCAATATAAATATAAAGCTGGTAGCAGCAGCAGCAGCGACTGAAAGAAAAACATCCACAGCAATAAAAACAAAAATAGCAAAAATCCAGGTCAGGAACTCCTTATTTAAAATGTCCAATCTTTAAGAAAGAGATGGAGGCAACACTAAGAAAAATATAGCATATAGATAGGAAATATAAAAAATGCAAATCCCTGAGGAGCGCCAGATATTGAACTTTCCAGACAAATATTTTTAATGGAATGCTAAAAATATGTTACAAAACTTTGAAGACAACCATGTCTAACAATTAAATGGAAGTCTGGAATCGATGTCTCCTTGTATAAAGGAAACAAATAAAGAAAAGATTTAAAATAGATCCACATTCAAATTCTGGAACTGAATTGTTTTGATTGAATTTCTTTTGAAATATTCAATTAAATTGAAAGCTAGATTTTTCACACAGTTTTCTTTCTTTTCCCTACAGTTCCTTTGTTGTCAGAAAGGTTCACATTAAAATCTTTCCTTTTCTTTCAATTATTGCTTATGTGAACATTTTTAGTTGTTGTTCATGGATAATTTTTCAAATACATTTTCTTAACTTCTAGGACACTGATTACATTAAAAGGATCTTTTGCTATATATTCACAATTCTATTCTTTCTATATGTATTGGAGATTTTGTTAAGTTAAAAATACTTAAAATTTCTTATTTCTGCTTTTTTAAAGAAATGTAATATAACAAGTAGCAGTAGAGAAAATTCACTGAAATCAGTAAAATTGAACATCAAGAATACAAAATACTTCACAACGACATGTATATTAAATCTGGAATTCTTTTTATTTAGCTTAGCACAATAGTCACTTTATTTTATTGTAATAAATGCTAAGGTTTTAGTAAACACTACATTCTCTTTAACTAATATTTTTTTATTATATGTTAATGCCATGGAAATTATAAAGGCATAAACAATAACAATTTAACTTCTTGTTTATCTAATATCTATTAAGATGTAAAAGATATAATTTTATTCTTTCTTTTTTTAGAAATTCTTTTATAACCAATATTTATCATTTCAACTGTGGTTGTAGGAAACGGGGTACACTGAATATCAGAGGAGTCTACTTTAAGAAATGGTTTTCTTTGAAAGGCATAAAAATCATAATGAAGAGTGGCAAATGCCTGAGTCTTTATAAGAGCTCTATTACTGATTTATCAGTTCATTATGTTCTTAATTTCCCCATTTATAAATCTCGACATCTGATTAAATCTCTAGTGCTATTTAAAGCATCACCCATGTATGATGCATCAAATACATTGAGAACATATTATGGTTACTCACCTACTTTAATGTAGGGGACTGGTGTGCTCTTATGCCAAAATAGTAAGGTAAAATAGAAGAACCCAGCAAAGGAAAACAGACATTACCTTTGTAGTAAGAAATAAGTTAGATTTTGTATGCCTTTTTTTCCTATTTTGTTATAATTCACTGTACTGTTAATTTTTCTCTCCCAGGGAAAATTGTAATACAATATTTTTGTCAGGATTATTTATAAATTATACTTAATTATGTAAGTATATAAAAATCCTTCAAACTACTATGTAAATGTATTACATTTTGTACTAGTTATTCAATAAGTATTTATGTGCATACCATTTTATCAGGAAATGTTTTCATTGAAAATATCATATAGTTAAGCAGGTAATGTATCCATGTGCAGTTCTTAATGTACACACAAGACCTTAGCAGGACTCAATGGCAGACTACGGATACCACAAAATGGCAAATAACCAAGATGTCAAGGTAAATTTTATCAGTATTTTTAATTCCTTCACCAGGTTATTCACTTATTAGTATATTCATTCATTCATTCATTCATTCATTCATTCATTCATTCTATATCAATATTTTAGATACAAAATAAAGTGTGTTCAGTAAATACCATAAGTATATGTCTTCATCCATCCATTCTTCAATAAATAATAAAACATTTAATGTTCTTTGATTTTTCAGTAATTATGCTACATGCTGACAGAACAAAGATAATTTAACCTAATTCTATCATTTCAGATCATTAGAACTCATACAAGCAAACACATTGTAACATATTTACTGAGTATCAGGATGACTTGCTGGTAATTGTATGTGCAAATGTACAGCAGTGTGTTTGTGTGTATGTGTGTGTGTGCGATTTGCTCAAGGATCCATATTTGAAAAATTTCCAAGAGATAGTATCTGTTTGACCTTTTCTCAAAGCTTAATTTCAACTCTAGAATTGTTATTCAATAAATGTCATCAGAAATTGCTCTAATAAAGACTAATACAGTACTATATTGTGGAGCACATAAAAACTCTTTTACTTGAAAGGACAGTGTAAGTTTACCTTGCAGGTTGGCATTTCAACTGATTTTTCAGAGGTGAGTGCACACTTTTCAGATCAACAAGATAAAGAAGTGTATTTTAAGAATGTGTAAATTCAGTCAATTCATGTACAAATATTTCTGTAGCCATTTAATAAGGGTAATCATAGGAAATTTTCAGTGATTGACTTGGAAAATTAGAAATAACAAAAATCAAAAAAGCATTGTGTGAACTTGAAAAAAATTAGAGATTTATTGCAACATCATAAGAAATGTAATGGAGTACTGAATACACTGAAAAATATGGAAATTTATTTAAGACTTTTGATTTACAGAGTGGGAAGTTTTAAGAAGTTACTAAAAATGATGAGCAAGGATGGCTTCATGAATTTAAGCAGGGGCAATGGCATTATGAAATAGTGGAAGTTTTCCCAAAGAAATTGTTCTTCTTTAGGTGTAGTGAATAAATAATATAGTTATAATCTAAAATGGTATTATACTTTAGTAATATGCTTATGGTTACATTAGAAGTATATAGAGGAGATATGGGGCAAGAAACTTCAATAAATGCTGATTTTGTACATCATGAGTTAAAAGCAGTTTGAAAAATATCTAAGGAAATTTCACTAGAATTCAAAAATTAGGTACATAAGATTTACCTACAGGTGGTAGGATGTTCTTATTTTCTGATCTATGTGGGAAACTAATTCAGGAGAATTCCTTGACTCATTTAGCCCAGGAGTTCTAGATCAGCCTGGACTACTTAAAATACCTGCATCTGAAAAATTAATAAATAATATATTTCTTAAATTACTGTGAAAGCTCTGTAGGTAGCAATCAGAATCCAAAGAAAAGAACATCTAGGATATGTAGAGTAAAACAAATTATACTTTGTAATTCTATGTAATATTACAGAGTCTACAAAACAAGAAAGAAAAAAGAGTAAGAGAGAATTCATAGTCATAAAAAAGGGAACAAGGAAGAGGTGTGTTACTATATCATGAAAAGAATGGATATAAACTTCCCTCTTACTACAGCGCTTGTTATATACCACAGATTTTGTAACGTTGTCTCCATTTTCACTTAATTCTAGAATTTTAAAAATATTTTTGAATTTTTCATGACCCAGTATTTATTTAAAGGTATAATATTTAATCTCCACATGCTTTAGAGTCTGCTGTTGATTTCTAATTTCACCTACTAGATATGATAAACTATATGAAGTAATTTTTTTATTTATTTATTGAAATTCACTTTACAGTCAAAAATATGATCTATATTTTAAAGCTTTTCATGAGCTGTGTAAAAGAATGTATGTTCTGTCAGTAAATGCCTATTAAATACCCTTGATCTGTAATAAACTTTAACTGATGATTCCTTGCTGATATATTTTTCTCTAGAAGATATACCCATAGGTGAGAGTAGATTACGAAAAGGAGTATTACTATATCAGAGCAAGTTCTCACTTTTGGTACACTCATTTGTTTAACAACATTTTATGCTCTAAAATTCAGTCCATTATATTAATATTATGTTAATCATTATAACTTCTTAATTAGTTCTTCCCTAAATCAAAATATAGTGATATTCTTCATCTCCTGTTACTGTTTTTGTTTTAAATTTATTTTTTCCAGATATAACAATAGTAATTCTTGCTTGTTTTGGATTCCATTTGCTTGCAATATCATCTTTCATATTTTCAGTTTCAGTCTATGTCTTTACAAGTGAAGTGAGATTCTCATAGGTCACATATTATCAAGTCTTGTTTTTTAATCCATTTTTCCCATCAATATCTTTTGATTAGAAAATGAAGAACACTTACACTGTTATTATTGGTAGGCATTGACTCATTTCTGTCATTTTGTACATTTTTTTTGGTTCTGTTGTACATACAAGCTTTATTTCCTCCGGTATTATCTATCTTCAAAATTTGGTTATTTATTGTATTGATAAAGTTTGATTTTTTTCTATTTCTCATTTGCATTTATTATTCTAATATGATTTATTGTTTCACATGCTCTCATGATAATAATTAGTTCCCTAAGCATGTTTTCTTGTGGGTATGAATTTCCTTAGTTCATGCTTATCTTGGAATATCCTTATTATTCCTTCAATTCTGAATGTTAACCTTGTTATATCTACTAATGTAGACTGACAGTTATTTTTTTTTTCACAATCTTAAATACATCATTCCATACCCTCCTGGGTTTTACACATTCTTATGGATTTACCTTATAAATGGCTTGATGTTTCTCTCTTGTAGTTTTCCATTTTCTTTCTTCTGCATCTTTAGTAGTTTTTACTTTAATGTGAGGTGGGCAAGCTTCTTCTCCAGTCATTTCTATTTTGGGTTCAAGAGTATGTACCTGATAGTCATATCTTTCCCAAGATTTGAGATAGTTTCTGCTATTTTTTCACAAAATAAGCCTGTCAATACCATTACTCTGTATCTCAACTTTTTTGGCTAATTCCATGATTTATAACTTTGATCTCTTGAACTTTTTGTACTGGTCCTGTATTGTGACCACCAATCCTGATATCTCAACTTCATTGTATTAAGAAATGCCTAGGGCCGGGGATTTAGCTCAGTGGTTTCGCTACCTGCTGCGCAAGTGTAAGGACCCCAGTTCGATGCCTGGTACCAAAAAAAAAAAAAAAAGGAAAAAGGAAAAAAAGAAATGCCTAGAGGACTAGGAAAGCATTGTCTTAGTTATTTTATCATCACTGAGACACAATACCTGAAACTCACAACTTAAAAGAGGAAAGGTTTATCTTGGTTCATATTTTGTAGAGATTTCAGTTCTTACTAAGTTTTAATGAAATTAAAATTAAGAAGGGTAAATACACTAGAAAAAGGGAGAGAGAACATTCTAATAAAATACAATGCAAAGAATTAACAAAAAATAAAATAATAAAATAAATTAGTAATAGAATAGACAGTGGAAAGGAAACAAACAAAACAAATCAAATAAATCCACATCCCACACACTTAGCTGAGGTGGTTGGGCTGGAGATAATTCCTTCTGAGCATGTGCATGCTCATTCCACAGGTTCTCAGTCTCTGTGCCTAGTATGTTCAATGCCTGGGCCACAGTAAGCCCTTCTCTCTGGCCAAGATTGATCTGTATATAGGCTCCATCAGGCAGGCATACTCTCAGCTACATGATTTCCAGTCTCTCCGCCCAAGTTCATGGCAGATAGTCAAGCAAGTTTATATCTCAGAAGTATCTGGGTATGTGGAGGGAGTAGTCAACCTCAAAAGTTGTTCATTGGAACTGGGACTTTCAGAACAGAGATATTTTCTACCTTCATCATTAGCACTCTCAAACCTGGATCCCTTGAGCAGATTATGAGATGGGTCACATTTCCCATCACTAACCACTGTGTCCTCTACTCTCTACCTTATCAGTTATCTGTTGCTCAAACTACCTGGTGAAAACACCTCTTTCAATACCCCTGATGCACAGTCTTGTGAGGTTGTCTTCCACCAGTCATATAGGTGGGTGTCTACATGGACACAGAATTGTGATTGCTTCAAGAGTTCTATTTTGCAGAGCAGTTTAGTCCTTAACAACAAGGCCCCTCTACAAAGAACTCTTAGTTACAGCACTCAGAGTTTGCAGAATAATGTATTGAAATTTTTTTCTCTAGAGTTAGATTGCTGGGGAGAAGTATTCACTGTCAGAGTAAGTTCCCAAACTATACATAAAATCTGCTTGAACCTCGTATTTATTCAGCATTGAGAACCACTGGTCTGCCATGTTTATAAGGTTTGATTGAACTCTCCAGCCTACCTTATGATTGCAGACTCTGGCTCCTCTCCCCTCACCTAGAAGCTTACCTTATATGTTTTGCTTAGTGCTTTTCTCTGCAGTGACTTTTGATTCTTCCTACTGCATAGATTTTTCTATCATTTCTTCTTTGGTTCTCAGAGTTCTTCCTTACTTTCTCTCCTCAGAATATAATTTCTGTCCTGACTTATCTGACATGCAGAATCAGGCAAGGGAAGTTCTACTCAACCATCTTTCCTCCTTTCCTAATTTTCTTAATGATTATTAATTATAAACATAATTAAGATAGTGGGCAGCAATAGAACATGCCAACTTGGAATAGTAGGATAGCATCCTCAAATGAGCTTTTACCAAATTCAAAGAGTGCTAATTATGAAATAAAAACATGTAGTTTTCGAAGATATTTCAAACTGGGTACTTGTGGTTAGTGCTGGAAAATATTTCAGATATAAGCAAATCTACATAAAATACTAAAATCAAGAGAGTAGTTGTTCTCCATTGAGGACCTCAGAACTAAGAAGAGGAGATGAATAATTTGGAGAGCTGATGGTATTAAATACAACTATACTAATGTATTAAGCTTCTCCATAGATATGTGTTATTCATTGTTCCCCATGGACTTATCTTCTGTTTTTATGAACCAGGAAACTCACTTCTCTTAGCATACAGACACACAGGAACACACACACACACACACACACACACACACACACACTTTAAATACTCTGGGGTTTTTTCTATTTCATTATTTATAATGAACACAGATTTTGGCCAAGTCTTCTATAATTTGAAGTTAAAGATAACTTTCTGTATTTGTATGATCTGAAGAATAGGTGTGATAAAAAATTACAACTTTTAGAAAGAGCTACTAGATAATCTATCCGTGCCTTATCCAAACAATAAAACGAGAATAGCAGATATATCTCAGAAGAGATTAACTCAAGAACTCTGAAATTAAATTCCTTGATTGATTCATCTCAGAAGAGACAGAATGTCTACTACTGTCTTCCTTCCATGGGAAAGGGAAGCATTTCATTCCATGTGGAGTTAAATGAAGGTCATAGCAAATCACACTAAGAAAATAGAGGTGATACTCCGAAGGGAAGACATAACTCCTCATTCCGCATTCCCATGGGATGGGAAATAATGAGACTATGACCCCAGGATTAGGTGTGGCATTGTATTTACATGTTTTCTTTTCAAATAAAAATTATTGTGCTAAAGTGAGATGATATTGGACTTGCTTATGACTTTATTTTTTTT
>NW_004624759.1:25271355-25281430 GCF_000247695.1 Heterocephalus glaber
GGGAACTAGTAAAGCAAACTTCTGAATGTGTCTGTCCAGGTCATGGAAGTGTCAGTTAGACTCTATCATTGATCAATAGCACCTTCCTCTCTGGCACTGTACTTTTCTGTTTCTTTGCATCATGATATCATTCTGCCAGGATGTTCCTGCTTTGGATTATGTTTTGAATCACTGAAAACTTAGAGCCAAAACAAACTCTTGTTTTCAATTGTGGGTGCCAGGTACCGCAGCAGAGAAACTGGTGCTGTAACTATACCTGACCATGTGATTCAGAAAACTTTGGAACTGGTTTAGAGAAGAAATTTGAAAACATATGGAGATATGAGCTATCGAAGTTCTATAATGCTATAAGCAGAAATTGATAAGCTGCTCTGGTATGAAGAACAGAATGATGGTAGAAATTCAAGGGCCATGCATGTAACATTCTGGCTAAAAAGCCTACACTTTGATCATGTTCTGATATCTTATAGAAAGTTGAGTTTAAGGGCAGTGGTTTCACTTATATGGCAAAGGAAAATTCAAAGCAGCCTGAAGTTCAGGCTGTAGCATGTGTAGTACCAACTACTTTTACCCATATTTATAACAATCAGCACCAAAGAGCACAGCAGATATATTGCTAAAACCTTAAATTTTGGCCCCTACACAATTACTTATAAAGTAAGTGTAGTTGCTGAGAAAAACACCATTACATTGAAAGCAAGTATTTTTTTTCACTTTTATTACTACATGTTTTCAGTACATAATGATTACACATTTTTTTTTTTGTACTGGGGATCGAACTCAGAACTTTCCACTTGTGAAGCAGGAGGCGGAATCACTGAGCTAAATCCCAGGCCCTTCAGTACATGATGATTGCATTCACTATAGGGAATAGGTACATGTATATAACATGCTTTTTTGTCCCCTTTCCCTTTACCCCACTTTTATATATTCAGCATCAGATTAATTTATTTATCTTATAAGATCTTATATTATACAGTTAAGTATAATATATACAAATTGAGAACCAGATTAATGGGGCTGAAAATTATGTAAAACATGTAAGGCAATTGTACTAAATTGAGGTACACTTTTAGATACATGGTCTGTGCTGAATTACTTTGAAACAAGACAAGAAGGTAAACACCTTACGTGAATCTCAGAAAACAGTGAGACTGTACATATCATACTCTCAAATATGCAAAAGTTTGAATATTTTGAAAAAAGAAACCCTATGCCCATTGCTTAATAAGGGCTACCTTGGAAACAGTTGTGTGGGATTCATTTTACCATGCTCAGCCCTCCAGGTGGTATCAATCCAAAGCCGGTGGCTCCTGCTCCAGCTGGCAGTAACCTGTGGCTTCATCCATGTGATGATGGTTTATCAGGTATGCAGAATGTGTATTTCCACATCATGGAGACTTCAACCCAGATTTCAAGGAAGGGCGTGGAGATCAGGCAATGTGATCCTGAGAGGGAAAATTTGATAATCAGTTCTGGGGATTATTTTGTGATAATATTTAAACATATAATGACAACAGTATAGTTTGTGCCAAGATGGCATAAGAGGGAATATTTTAAATTTTTACCAAGCTGAACAGTCATATCATTTGTGCACAATAATTTAACATCTGTGTACCTCTACTTGAATTTTTTTTGTAAAATAATAGCAGAAAGCACATACTGGATTATATTTCACTGTAATATGTAAATAGCAAGACACCATAGATTTTAGAAATATTCTATACTTTTACTGTAGATTTATCATCCATCATTCAGTTAGAAGCTATAAGTAACAGCAATTCAACTCCACAAATGTCACACATGACTTTCGGCATATACTTTACACTTCTTCAGCTTTAGCATTGTTTCCTCAGTGAGTAATGGCCAATGCAAGAAAGACTGTCATCAATAAATTAGGACAGAGCACAATTGCTTTTCCAGCAAAGAGACCCCACATCCCACTACCGAGCTCTTGCAAAATGTCTACATTTCAGAAAAGATAGTAGTAGTACTCCTCAATGGTTCCTAAAAGGTTCAAGTAGTTCCCCTGCACAAGAAACAATACATGATTTAAAAATTAATTGATGAATGTTATAAAAAATCATCTATGAAAGACTGAATTGTTGCTTGTCAATGATTAGAATATTTACTGAGAAAATAATACCTACATAATTGAAAGAGGAATTGAACCCTCCACAGAAAGAATCATGGGCACCTATGATAAAAATTACAGGTTATTGTTCTTTCTGGAGGCACATTAGGCCATGTAGAAGCCTCCTTTTCAAAAACAAGGACTGTTCACAATTAATGAACCAATGAACTATCAACCCCAAAATAATTATTATTTCTGTGGTGGAGTGAAACAACATTTTTGGTCTGTGTTTTATGGAATGTAGAAATAAAAGGATCTAGGTATTTATACAGATTGCAAAGTGTTTATTAGGATTACTGGTAAAATATTGATTTATAATGCCTGGAGATTTCAAAGAAATCAGGGAAGCTTTAGCACAATACTTAACTTTAAGCTGTATGTTCTTCCCAAGAAGTAAAGGGGCACAATGGGCTACACAAAAAGTATAAGATTTTGGGTAGAAATTAGTGATATGAGAAATGCAACCTGGAAAGATGCCATGTCAGCTGAAGTACGGTAGAAGGCATAGAAGAGATGAGCACTTCCAGGGGAAATATCAGTTTAGTTCTTTTCAGAGCCCCACTGATGCTATGCAAAGTAACCTTGTCTCTGCTGTAGACAATTTCAAAGGGATTGAAATGTGTTAGAAATGAGAATGAATGATTAATAGTCATTTGAAATGTAAACATGTACTTTTTAAATATCTCACCTCAGAAATTGATAAATGCATGAGATGATAGATTTATTAGTCAGCCAAGTTAATTTACTAATTTCATAATATAAATGTATCAAAATAACATAGTATAACATAAATGTATAATTGTACATTAATGAAACTAGGAAAATGATTTTTAATATGTAACTCTGCAGGTTAGTTTCAGGTGAGAAAGCAGAAATGGTCTCTTCAGATATCCATATGTAGATTGATAAACAAATGACAGATAGGAAGATAGGCAAATAGCTGCAGATAATATCAAGTTTCAGGTGAGCATCCATAAAAGCCGTATTCCATTGTTATTTTTCTATGCTGTTCCCTGTACTCTGCCTGTTTTTAGAATGAAGAAACTGTAGCATGAACGGGTTCAGCCACAGTCATAGGATATTTTTTTAAAGTCACTGGACAAATGAGTAGAACAAGAATTTGTGTGGTGGTGCAGCTCCAGAGACTATAGCCCCAAAGTCTGAGGAAAACTTTCTTGGGAAATAAAGTTGAATTGTTTATACATTTGTAGTCTGTATCCATCTTATCTTAGTTTCTTCAGCTATTTGATTAAATCTCTCAGTTTAACTTGCTTCCTGTGATTATCTCTTACCTGGCATTTGATACACAAGGGACTCCTTACTGTTTCCAACATTTTTTTATTAAGTTTATTGCTGCATGTTAGGAATACAATACAGTTACATTCATCATTGGGAACTTGCACCTTTATGTGATGCATCTTGGTTCTTATTTTTCCCCCTTCCCCTGCACTCCCTTCATCCCCTCCACACCTCCCTATTTACAGAGACTTTGTTTCCATTTTTTCCTTTTCTCATACTGTTAATGCTGCATTTCTCTACGTCTGTACCATTAATATTTGAAGAAGAATATTTTCATTGCTATGGGAATCTGTACTGTATATTATTGAATATTTAGTAGAATTTCTGGCCTCCACTTATGAAGTGCTATTAAAATCTACTATTCCTCTTGTTTCTAACAATCCAAAATATCTCCTGACATTGTCTAATGTCATTACCTTTAGAGAACTGTTTTAGTTAATTGTACACACTGGAAAATAATGTTTTAGATTGGACTATGTCTTTCCCTATATTTTAAAAATTGTTTTAAAAACTTAATTGCAAAATCTGTGATACTGACCTAAAAGGCTTTTTCAGACATTTGCCATTGTGTATCTTGTCAACTGTATTTCTCGCAAAGTTGCCTTCCACTCTAATCCTTTGTAAATCTGGAGAGAAAGATGGAAGTCAGAACACTGGTCTGCATTCACTTGGCTGTAGTCAGGTCTTCTCTTTGCAGTGATCTCTGTTGTGTAGCAGAGCAGTGCCCACAAGACAATGTGGAGCTCTGGCTTTTACAGCTGCCTGGGAAAGGAAGATGCCTTTCCCCCATTGGGCCAGGGCTCCTCGTGCACAGCAATGCATCAAGTTAGCTAATTTATTTAAATTGTAATTGCAAGTAGTTCAGAGTTTTGCCTTGTTGTTAGTGCTTCAGCCATTCAGATCAAGATGTATTTCTGTGATGTTTTTGGTGTGCCTGTCTCCTCACAGGGTCACAAACCTGTTGGTTTTAGATGGATGTTGTTGAGCAATTATGATACAGGCTGCCTCTAGTCTACCAGATATGTCTCTGCTCTCAGATAATGTTAACTTTATTGGTATTTAATAGAAGCTGTCCAATTACTCCTAGAAATTGTGGTATGAATTTACATTTTCAAGAGAAGTCTTTATTTTTTTCAGGTAGTCAACAAAAGGCGAAAATATTTTCAGATCATTTTAAACAACTCTCTCTTATTTGACAACAATGTGAATTTGTGTGTGTGTGTATGTGTGATGCTAGATATCAAGTAGAGGGATCTCATATATGTTAGGTGAGTACTGTATCACTGAACTCAAAACCACCCCTAAATTATGGCATTTGTTATGGATATGAGGTTCCTCTTCATGTATTTATCAATATTTATAAAGATATCAAAATATCAACAATGATAAGGATAGATAATGTAGCACTAATGAAATAACTATGTGACATGTCCTGATGTTGAGGTATAATTTGAATATCACTATACACCAGTTTTTATTTTACACATTGATGAGTTTTCACAAAATTATACACTCCTTAACTATCATCACTATAATGACATATCATTTCTATCACCTGAAAATTTTATGTCTTTTTCTAATTAAAAATATCTTCTTCCAAATAAATGTAAATGTTAATTTCAGTTTTAAATATACTCATATAGGCCCATGGATTTAGCTCAGTGGTTCCGGCACCTGCCTTGCAAGTGCAAGGACCTGAGTTCGATCCCCGGTATGAAAAAAAAAAAACAAAAAAAACTCACATACCTATATGAATGTGTAAATATCTGTACAAATAAAATCATGAATTGAAATTAAAATCATTGAAATATGGGTGCTTTATTTAAAAAAATTAAAACTGGAAAATTCATTATATATTATCTAATGCTACATCTAAAACAGCAAAAGAATTCTTGAAATTTTGTCCATGGCTAGATATAATTCTGAGTCAATATCAGCATTGCTTTTTTAAGATTAAAAAGGTATAAAATATGATAAATACTTATATGAACCTTACACATTGTGTTTTACATTAGTATATTTTGGATTTAAAGACTTTTTTTGAAGATCCATAAACAACTGTGACTATAAATAGGAACAAGCTTTGAGGACACTTGCTATGAAATATTGATACCAATAGGAAAAATTTCCTAGTAATGGTCAAACCTAAAGACTAATAGGATTAACACATAATTGACACAGTTTTTCTCTCCTGAGGGTCCCAATTTTTTGGGAAATTTATTAAGTTTCCTGAACAATTCTTCTACTTTTGTTGAAAAGTTGTTCATTTTAATTTCTGGTGTTCCCAAAACTGAATAATTACATTTTATTCTGCTGAATTTAAAATGAAGATAATTTCACTGAAACCTCTCGCCAGATTTAAATAAACTCTCAAAATTTTAGAAGAAGTATTTGATATGTATGAGATACATACACATGCACAAATATAGATACATGCATACATATGTGAATGTATGACTGGTTTTATATACAGTGGTTCCTCATTTCACAAACTGAATTCATTCCATGATTCTGGGGAAGATGACCACATTCACGTTCTTGCTGGAAACATCACTGCACACAATTTCCTATTAATTTTGTAAATTTAATATTTAAATACAGATCTGTGGTTCTCACTAGCATTAAAAATTTTTGTTTCCACTCTACTCTGTATTTCCCCATCCTCAAAAGTTCCATTGGTTTGTAAGATGCCTCTTCTTGCTTTGTAGATCTATGTGTAATGTACACAATTGTAGTTTAAACATTTTGTCAATGTTTTCCAATATATCTATTACTCCCTTTCCATGATTTGGGTTTTTCAAATCACATTTCGCTTTTTAACTTTCCAAACTCTTATTTTTCAGAGTGTACCTAAGTGTTCAATTTAATTATGAATCGAGTTTTAAAATCTGTCAGCAATGTTCTGGACTATTTGAATGACAAAGAGCATCCTTCCTCATTAATCCTTCTAATGTTGATATATTTGGGAATTATTCCTTTTATATTTGTATATATTTGTAAAAGGTCTTGATTTTTGAAAGCTCCTATTGGAGATTGGATGGATTACATATCAATTCATGCAAACCTGTTAGTCTCATAATAGTAGTTGTTTCAATTATGTTTCTTTATTTATTCCAAACAAATAAAATTAATTAAAAGAAAAGATTTGGACATGTTCAGATTCTGACAACTTCACTGACATACATAAACTTCCTTAGAGCCAGAAGAAATATTATTGAGTTAGAAAGAAGAGTGAAGAGATTGGAAACAGTGCAAAATAAAGAAGAATATAAATTCATTATGTAGTAATTTGCAGCAGATTTATTAAGGAAAAGTTGAAAATGATGAAATATCAGCCCAGTATTTTCTAGGCTACTCAATGAAAACATACATAACAATATCTGTAAAATGCTCCAATAAATGCAGCCTTTTAAAACTTACAATCAGATCATCTCATTCTACTTATTAAAACCTTTCTCTGACTCACTTGTTTTGTAGTGGAATAAAGTTATGCAGCTTCTTCTTCAGAATCTAGGAAGAACCATGGTTGGATTTCTGCCTCTCATCTTATTCAATGTCATTATTCTTTTTATTTTTCATTTATTTAATATTTTGCTCAGTAAGAGCTACCAACCACACCAACTTGCACTGTTTGCTTCAAAATGATAGAAATAGGAAGTTGAAAAACATAACATTGTCACTGAGGATAAAGGCTTTCATTTCTACTCCTTTTTAATCTAATTATCTAAGCCAAAAAGATTTGGACTAAATTTCTTTTTTTGTCTTCCAATTCCTAATTACAATTTTAACCTTAGAGCTATGCTACTGGCATTTCAGAGTAATTTGCTTCACATTTCCAAAAGGGAATGAACCAAGCCAATTTCATGAAAAATAATTTTGTTACAGTGTGATTTTTAACTAGGACTGATTTAGTTCCAATTTGCCAATTTTCAAAGGGCGTATATGATTTTAAGGAAGAAAATTGAGCAGTACTATTTTATATATACAATATTAAAGGAATAATATGTCACTTGGTAGTGACACTATTGTATTCTGATTTTTAAAATTACAAATAACAGGCTGGGGAATTAGCTCAGTGATTCTGCTGCCTGCCTGGCAAGCGCAAGGTCCTCAGTTCAATCCCCGGTACAAAAAAAAAAAAAAAAAAAAAAAAAATTATGAATAACAACTTTTAAATTAAAGATATACCTGCTTCCTGTGTAAATAATAGTGAAATTCTTGTTATCTTTGTATTCAAATTTCCTTTTAATGATTGGGTTTTGATGAGAGGTGGTCCATCCTTAAATGGCCATAGTGAACATAACCCCTAGATAAGAGCATTTGAAAGAAATAGTTTCCTGTCATAATGAGGAGTGAAGCCATGCACTTCCCACAGCTACTTTATTCTAATAGGCAAGACTGGGTAAAGAAAACATTGATAAACTTGGACTCTAAAAGCATCTGTTTAAACTTGGCTCAGCCAATTTGTAGCTACTCTTTGGGACAGTGCGTATCAATGTCTTGGGTATCTCTAGCCTCCAGATATTTTATCCACAAACTGAAAGAAAAAAAATATACATGCCTTAAGTGTTTCTGTAACATAAAAAGAATATCTTATGAAGCAGAGTGCAATTTAACTAGTAGTAGACAATATGTTAAAAAGACAGCATGTTTAAAAGAAGTATGTACACGAGGGGGCACTGATCTTGGCTCTTTCAGGTTGAAAATTTTTGAAATTTGAAAAATGTTTGACTATGTGGTTAGGACTATGATAAGGTCAAAGACATGTTGATAATCTAAGGTACATTTGGGGTAGGGAACACTGCCAATGTGGGACTGTTACGCGTTTTCTTGTTGTTTACTGAAAATTGGAGATAAGCGATGTGACGGTCCACTGGGACCAAAATGGGCATAGCTGGGGAAAATACAGCTCGCAGCTGGCTCTCTTCTTCCTGTGGAACTGTGAGCAACAATTCGTAAGTTTCAAGTCCTACCCCAGTCTGTGTACTTTTAGGTCAAATAACCCCTGAATCCCTGAAATTCATGCCATTTTAAGCTGTTAGGAAGCACTCAAATGCATTCAGAGTTCACCGAAAGAAATAAATTAATTTTTGCCTTATGTATATAAAACAACTTTATTTGAGGTTTATTTTGGTGCAGCCAGCCAAAAATGGTCTAATATGCAATCCGGAAAACAGAAAAACACGCAGCATTCACAATTTCAATGGAAAATACAATAGCTAATGTCATTAAACTTTTTTATTTTTCCTGTTCTAGATTTGCCAATCTGACTAAAAAGTACCATAGAAGAATGTATTACTTGAAAAAAAAAGAAAACAAAGAATGTATTTCTCAAGCAAAAGACTTTTAAAATAAAAAACTTTTACGTTTTTTAAATTTTTTATTATTTTATGCAATTCATTCTCAAGTACACTCACCTGTGAGATAAACTAATGTTTTCTATTAGCACGCTCATTATTCCTGTTTAAATAAACCATCATCCCTCACTTATTCTATCTCAAAATTGTCCTAACCATATCAATGTGTAAGTTTTGTTTCTGTATAATACCCACTTAGTAACCAGAATCATCTATATAAAATATAATTTCTTTAACTAATAAAAATCTTCAAAATATTTTTGTTAGATCAAAAATATAAAGGAAACTTGCTACCATAAATGATCTCAAAAAGTTTCCAGACTGTTTCTCTTACATTACTTCACTCCATTTTATATAACTTTGTCAAATAATAAGAAAAGAAAACAACTTTCTCTTTGTGGGATACAGGGAGTTTAGTTTGTACACTAAGACTTTTACTTCATCTTGTCTCTCCATGGAAGCAATGTGTTTTGCTCTATACCTCACATAATAAGATATTTCTCATTCTTCAAAACAGAGCTTTCTCCAGTTACTTCTGAGTCTCTCTCAGATAAGTCTGTACTTTTCAGTTACAGCTTTGTTAACACTAAAACCATTTCACTTAGTTGATCATTAGATTGTAAGCTCTTTAAAACAAAGAAAATATTTTTTCGTGTTTTCTTTTTTTATTTTAGAGTCCTTACTAACTAAAGGAAATGTGGTAGATATGGTGGTTGAGCATCTGGAAGAAGCACAGTAAACTGTAAGAAATGCTACAGATCTAGTGAGTAACTATATAAATGATGGGGATTTTTCTTTAACCAATAGCATATATACAGAGTTTGCAGATATTTTAGCACAGAAATTGATTATATTTGTAATTTTATACAACTCTGAGACAATGTAGACTATGGTTTTGAATGCACAATTTAGTGTTTCAGTCATCTCCTAGAAGAAAATATACTTGATAAGGTAATATGACTACATCAATAAATTCTTGATTAAAGCTTTTATTAAAATTTCCTGTCCAAAGCAAACTTCATGGACTTTTACCATATAACAAAAAGACCTATGGATAGAATTCTCTTTAGTGGAATATTTTGTGTTATATTGATGTAGATAAATATTTAAAAAACTAAGATTAAGTAATTCAGTAAAAGGCAATACATGTCCTTTAGCCACACATATGTTAAAAAAAAAAAACAGTAACCAACTGGTATATCAATATGACAGTAATTCTCATTCTTTCGATTTTCATACATTTGTTTTTAGAAAAAAATCAAATGATTTTAATATCAAATAAATA
>NW_004624759.1:25288841-25414903 GCF_000247695.1 Heterocephalus glaber
AAAACTTTATTTCATTTCTGTACAAACTTTATCAACAAGTGTACACAATAAATATAAAAATAGGCCAATATTGTATCAGTATGGAATATGTATATAGAATGGTGGGACATGAACTACAGATAGGAAAATTGTGAATATCAGAAAATTAATGAACAATTTTAATTTATTTTAATAATCGATGGAGTACTGATAAAAGATTTCACAAAGCAAAGCCACATTTTAGTAGTTTTTTTAAAAACGTAATAGGTGGTTACAATATGTCTTAAAAACGATAAGGACAGGAACTATATTTATCAGCCACCAGTTGAATTAGATTTAAAACATTACTGGGATGAGAAATGTTCTGAAAACTACTATAAAATCTCTTGGGCTGCTTACTAATTTATTGTCTTATAATTAATTCTGATTAGTATTAGTCCATGAACATTGCATTGTTTTACTTTACAGAACATTTATATATATATACATATATATATATATGTATATATATATAAATGTTCTGTAAAGTAAAACAATGCAATGTTCATGGACTAATACTAATCAGAATTAATTATAAGACAATAAATTAGTAAGCAGCCCAAGAGATTTTATAGTAGTTTTCAGAACATTTCTCATCCCAGTAATGTTTTAAATCTAATTCAACTGGTGGCTGATAAATATAGTTCCTGTCCTTATCGTTTTTAAGACATATTGTAACCACCTATTACGTTTTAAAAAAAACTACTAAAATGTGGCTTTGCTTTGTGAAATCTTTCATCAGTACTCCATCGATTATTAAAATAAATTAAAATTGTTCATTAATTTTCTGATATTCACAATTTTCCTATCTGTAGTTCATGTCCCACCATTCTATATACATATTCCATACTGATACAATATTGGCCTATTTTTATATTTATTGTGTACACTTGTTGATAAAGTTTGTACAGAAATGAAATAAAGTTTTGAATACTCTTGTCAAAAAGCTTGCCACCAAATTAAGTGAAACATCATTCTTAGCATATGAATTCTAAAATATTTTTGGTATAAAACCTTACTTCTTATCTGCAAAATCGCAATGCATCTTACTAAGAATAAAACAGGAAATACAACTGACAGGCTTTACTTACATGAACATCTTTACAACAGGCAATGCCTAAATTACATTATCTAGTTGCCCAACTTATGAAACTCTTAGTGTATGTAGGGATCGATACTAAATTAAGTATAGAAATTGAGAGTACAGTGCTTCGATGGCTTTAGAGTAATTTGATATTGTCACTGAAGCTAAGCATGTGACCAGTGACTAGTCCCACTGAAGTTTGAGGGGTTGTTATATGTGTTTGGTGTATACGGTGTGTGTTATTTGCAAATTACTGGGGTTAAGGAGATTAATTTTATAATTTGACAAGTACTGACAAAGCAAAACGTATATTTAAATTGTAAGTGCCATGAATATGAAGCATAAGATATATGGAAATATATAACTATCTGACTTTTTTACATAGTTATAACCTAAAATTTCAGGATGAAATTTACCCTTAGTATTATTATACTAAAAAGAAATACAAATTGTCTGAGTTATGGAGTTGGGGAAATGAGAAATGTAGAGACTTCCAAACAGAGGGCTAGTATATGTCAAAGCACTTCTGTAAATACTATGCCCTGAAGGGTCCTTAATAGTTAAGAGTAGCTTCTAATTGTTTTCTTCTTTAGTCTCTGAATTTAACATTTATAGAGTTCACAAGTGCATTGTAGTTTTTATTTTCTAAAGCTGTCAAGAAACTTACTTTTATAATCATACATAAACATAGTTTTAGATCTTATGCCTTCATTGACAATTTGGAATGTAAGAACCAGGGCAAACACCTTTTTCTGGTAATGAAAAAGCAGTGTTTCTATCTGGGATATGGCATCAATGGACCATTCTTTGGGGCAGAAGTAATTATAGAGTTGGAGAACAGATATTTATGAGGCCGTGACTGAGGGAATAGATTTAAAGGAAGTATGCTTGGGGCCGGAGATTTAGCTCAGTGGTGCCACACCACCTGCCTCCCAAGCACAAGGTCCTGAGTTCTATCAGGGGCACAGAAAAAAATAAGAAAAAAAAATCATGCTTAATAAACTTTGCATAAACTTAAAACCTTTGCATAGGTTTTATTTGAAATTCTCAGAAAGCTTGTTCTTGAACTTCAAAAAAGAACAGCAAGAAAGAAAAGACCATATAATCTTATTGACAGGAAATTTCCTTAGTTCATTTACTATGATCCTCATCTTAGCCATATGAAATCACATAAATACAGAGAAAATTCTTTATGTGTAGTATTCTATTCATCTGCTTTTTGTTTTTCTAAGGGAAAATGTGTCATTTGTTTTTCACTCAGGGCTTTGTTATCATGATATAACCACAGTATTTATTTATGAATTTGATTTTTTAATTTTAAAAGGTATACTTCTTACAGTGAATTTAAGGTCAACTATTTTTAGATACTTTAGTCACATGTGCTTATTAAAATGTTAATGACAGTCCATATGGAAATGGTATAAAGCATGGAAAATTCATGTATCAAACAACATTCAGTGGATTTTAAATACACTATCTAATGAAATACATCTTTTTATTTTTAATGGCTGAGTTGTATATTGATAATATAAAATTTGCATTGATAGGGATCAATACTAGGCTTTTGGTATAAAAATCAATGAATTAATATGAGAAAACACTTGCAATATTCTTTTCTTTTCTTTTTTTGTTTTTTGAGACAGGGTCATACTACTTAGTTCATGCTGGGTTTGAACTTACTATGTAGCCCAGGGTGGCCTGAAACTTGCTTCCTGAGTCCTGGGATTTCAGGTGTACATCAGTACACCAAGCTTACACTCATATGTTCTTAATCTCTGATCATTAATTGTTTTATAAATTATTTATTTTTTAATTGTGGATAATTGGAGAATCGCGATAACTTTAGCAGAAAGTAACAGCTTTTTAAAAATACACATTTAGTTTTTGTTGGTTTTTTTTTTCGCAAAGTTAATTTTGAAGACTCCCGATGGATAAGAACATTTTGTCTTAAGTAGCAAATCCAGTTGAATCTTTCTTGAGTCTAGATTTTCATTGCAGTGACTGGGGACATAGAAAAAAATAATGAATCCAGCATATGTGCATTTTGATGTTTCCTAAGAGATGGACAATTTAATTATGCTGATCTAATTATACCCAAATCTAGTTTGCCTGATTTGATTACAACATAATCTAGATTTTGTGTTAGGTTACTGCTGAATCGGGACTACTTTAATTTCTGCCAAATCTAGTTTGCTTGCTCTTTTCATGACCAAAATTATCTAGCTTATACTTACTACAAAATTAACATTTTGTTACACTGACTACTTATCTGCATAATTCCTCTAACTGAAAAGAAAAAAAATACATTTAAAAACTTAAGATATGACTAGAATGAGCAGAAAGAATACCCTATGTATAAAGTTCAGTATGAAAACTTCTACAACTATACACATGAAAAAAGTTTTACCTCTTTAAAAAATGTACCTCACATCCTAGTAACACTATTTATATTTGTATCATTCATGGACCCAGAGAGCTATTCCATTTGGTGAAAAGCTATATTGTTATTAGAAACAAGTGTTAGCAGATTGGGAAAGATCAACACAATGGTTTGTGAAGCAGGCATAATTTTTCCATATCAGAATTTATTGTTAGCCTGGGGATATAGCAGCATATTTAGCCTGTCTCAACTCACAGTTTCTTCATGTTATGTCTACTTTCTCTTCAGAGAAAATACAAACAGGAAAAAACATAACACTGTAAATTTTCTCCAAGAAACAATTGCTAAAATTTATTTTTAAAGGACCTGGACAAATCCCTACCAGATGTTTCACTTCATCTTTCAGAAAGGAGGAATAGGAATAGGCCTTGCAGCTTCAGTTGAAGGCACCAAGTCAGTATTGCCTGCTGTCTCAAGTGGCTATATCAACTTTTGGGAAGATGAAGGGACATTTGGTGAATAGAGATGTATAAATCATATTTTACAAAGGGTTTGAAATGAACTGCCATCAGTTAAAAAGACAACCTATTTTTGATTTGTTTTTCATTTTGTTTTTTACCTAGAAGTCAACAAAGGTTATATTCTCTTCTCAAATTCTTTGGAAACTTGTTCACAAAGATAGTAACTAACAAAAGCTAAAATAAAATGTGGCACTGTGTACTACAACTAAGGAAATAACATAATTGGTATTCTCTAAGAAAAAAGCACAATTAGTTAATAATTAAAACAAAATGTAAGGATGGGAAGAAGAAAAGAACAGAAAAATATGAATTGCCGTGTTATTAAAACTATGCAATATTAAGCAAAATTCCCAAGTTCACAATAAATTCCACGAAAAACTGCTCAGCAGTGCTTAAGAGTGGAGGTATGTTGGTGCGTTTAATCAGTATTTCACATGACAAGCACAGTCTTTATGGAATACAAACAAACGAAAAATAAATACCTGTATGGAATTTTTTCTCTACTACTATAAACCTGTATCTACATAGCAATTACAGATGTTAGACAGCTACATGATACTAGTTAAATAAACAAATTGGCAAATATATAAAAAGTATCAAGTAGCTAGGTAGAGTTAATTAAATTAGAAAATTTACAGAAAACAAGCTCTAAAGCATTTTAATCATTGGTGGTCTGTACAACTTTTCCTCTCTTTTTTAAAGGAGTATGTAGGGCCAGGGATTTAGCTTTTAGCTCAGTGGTTCCGGTGCCTGCCTCGCAAGCACAAGGGCTCGAGTTCGATCCCCAGTAACAACAACAACAACAAAAAAATGACGACACTATAAAGGAGTATTTAATTTTCAAAGCATTGTTAGAAGTGTGAAGAATAAAGTTGTTATATATATGTACAAATTCTACATAACTAATCTAATCATTTTGTAATGAGAACATATACTAATAAAAATACAAATTAATAAAAGGGATAAGCTTTCATTGAAATAATTTTTTCTGTGACTATCTATAAAATATTAGGTGAATCAAATGACTCCTAAGGCCTTCCAAACACTTAAGTGTCAATAATTGCATGAGAAAATTAGATAAATGTAGTTTTGGTTTTACCTGTTTCATATTTTAGAAGTTCGATTAAAAATCAAAATTATCTTGGTTTGTACAAAACAAAAACACAGGCACTATATCGATCAGGACTCATTTGACCCCAGGGGAATAAAAAGACATGAACAACATGTAAAAAATAAATAATGGTTTTTGTGTTTAATGCTGACACACTTATGTCATTCACACACACCTCATAATTCCATTAATAATTCCTAAGAATCAGACACTCATTCATCCCCCTCACCAATCATGGCCAGTGTGTAAGAGGACAAATATCTCTGAGAAACTAATTCAATTTATCATAGGGTTCATCACGTAGTAAAATGGTTGGGAAAAAATCCAATTATTCACAAGAATTTTTTATATAAACCATTGCCCTTGACACAGAATAATTTTAGCTTAAAAATTAACCTGACAACCATAAAAGAACATTGTCTTCATGCATTCTAATCAAGTTTGAAAGTGAACAAACAAAAGTATTTTTAAGGACATTCCTTTTCAAGTCATTCGGTATGAAAATTCATTAACAAGCATTCACAATAAATGTAGAACACTGGAATCTGTTAGGGAAAAATGGAGTTATTTTTATACTGTGAGTTTTATTTGTCTGAAATTGAGCTTTATTGTTCAGGGGCTATATTTATACCTGAGTTAAGTACAAAGCCAAAGGTGGTTTGGGAATCGTTACTCTTACATAAAACTTATGAGTCTTTGCTAAATATAGTAAATGCTAATAGTTTATTTTAATTTTTGTAAGTAAAGTACTCTAATAAACACTGTGCTTGCCCTGTTTAACAGAATCATCACAGAGATTCTATGAGGCTATGGGTATCCACTGTGAAGATGTCTAAAACAGAGACAATGTAAACAAGCTAAAATTAATTTTTGATTCCAAATTTCTATCTTCTAAATATTACATCATGATGTAATAATGTTTTGATATTTCAAGTTTGTGGAAGAGCCACACTACTTGAATCTATGAGTCAAGTTTTACTAAAAGCCTAATGGATGAAAGAAAATTTCTCAAGAGAAATAAGTAGAAGCCAGAGAACATTTTAAACTTTCCAAATGGATGTGATTTTATCATTATGGTTCAAAGTAGCAATACAGAAATCATAAGGGAAAGTTATCCAGTGTGAGCACAAGTAGAACCCGTGTTCTGACAAACTTTGATACCATGAGGCTCATGCTGAACCAGCAGGCAATGATCTGATTTTCAAGCTATTTCATATCTGAATGCTTGTAAAAGATCATATATTGAAGACAACCTACAGCAGATATTTTACTGAGATGTGAACACTAAGAAGCAGAGTAAGGCTGACATTGGTTACGTTCTTCTCTTGCTTGGGAGAATCTCCCTTAGAAAGGATATGTATAAAGTTGGTTTAAGGTAAATGTGGCTTATGCACTGAGAAATCATTTTATTTAAACTTGTGCGCTAAATTGTGATACACATTTTTAACATCTAAAGATAATCCATACTTTTTAATGGAAATATTTGTGGAACAAAGACTTTTTAAAGAAAATATTGGTTCCTATGTTTCATTTGCCAATATAGAATTTCAAACATCTATCTAAAGTGACATTCAAAGACCAAGAACCTAATTTCTCTAAAAAACTAGTGAGTGGTATTTTCATTTCTATATCAGCAATCTTGCATTATATCTTTTGTTAAAAGGTTTTTAAAAACTGAAGAAAACATAAAAATAATTGAATAAATTGTTAGCTTTTCAGTGATGGAATTCTATTTTAGCAATGGTTACTAAAGTATAGTTAATATTGTTAGGAGTAGAGTAGAATATATACAAATACAAAAAGGATGAGACTTTGGGAAGATGTCTATTGTATCTTCATTTGCAGAATTTTTGCCTTTTCATGAGAAATAAATTTTCTTGAGAACTTCTAATGAATAGAAGCAAAGTAGTGTTTTTCTTATTCATAAAGCAGGTGACAGGGCTTCATCTGTAGATAACACTGATCTTTATTGTTTCAATCTTAGGTTATACTCTGTCAGTTGGGATCCAAGTCATAATTATTTAGTAAATCTTCAGTGTTACCAAGGAAATTTGTTAACAATGTATATGCACTACTATCATTAAAGCCAATCTTTGTTTTTCCATTTTAAAAGTTGTCAACATTTAGTCAGATTGTAATAGACAATATTTGATACCTTTTCTGTGACATAAGATTTTTGTTTAGTTTTTGTATGATTAGGTGGGTCCTTGAAGTGTTTTTCTTTCATAAAGCGGTTAAAGAGCAAGCTTGGTAGAAAGAACAAGGATCATGACGAATTATATTACAACTGAAATTATTCTTACTTTTATATTTTGCTCATTTATTCAGTAAAGGGTCAATTCTATAGATAATTGAATGTACTATAAGTTCTTTCCAAAAATGTTATGCTAAGCACCATGTTCATATTTCCATAATCTTTCTATCATTACTTTTGTGAAAAACAATATCTAAATATCAAAACATGTCAAACCAAAAATAAATAAAAATTATAAATAATATAAGGAATCAAATATATCTAATTTTTTCAATTCATTATACCTTCCAAAACTGGAAGGTCCCACATTTCCTGAAGACCCAGTGTATTCCAGAAAATTGATTCCCAATTTAGTATTATAAATATATATTTTCAAATGGATCCTTCAGAGAAATGTGGATGGGAGGTTAGAACCTTATTTTATACATAAAAAGGAACTTTAAATTTGAGGTCCTGCCAGATGTCAAGACCAAAACCTGTAGTCTCAGCATTTGAAAGGCAGAGGCAGGAGGATCACTGTAAGTTTGAGGCCAGCTTATGCTACATAGTGAGTTCAAGGATAGCCCAAACTATATAGAGAGTCTCTAGTCCATAAACTCAAAAAAAGAAAAAGAAAATTGAGGTCCAAGTGCAAGGATTTTTCCCTTAGTTATTTTTCTAACAGTGCATCAAACTAAGTTTGATACTGCTAAATACATAAGTAAACATATAAATTCTATGAGGGTGAGATTTTAGTTTGGAAATATTAAAAATTTAATTCATACTCAATTTCCTATTATTTCTAATTTTTCTCTGTGTTCAAAACTAGAAAAGAGTTCTCAAGAAAGAGTTAATACATTTTCTCCAATTGATCATACAAACTAACTTTTGAAGTTTGAAAGTCTAAGCCCCGGGAAAATTGGTAAATCCTGTAATTTGGGCTCAAAGTTTCCTCCTGCCTCAGCATACTTATTGATAGAGATTAAGGGATTTCAAGAACACATCACCATTCCCGGCTATCTTTATTTATTTACTTTTTAAATTAGAAAGCATTTGAAATAAGCATTATATTTCTGTTAGATCTTTAAATTGAGTTCCATATGAAGTAATGTAGAGTTGCTGGTATCCTGGAGGGTTACAACCTCTGATCCAGTATTGATTCTAAAATAATATCTCATTTGCTCTAGTTTTCCTTTTACCTTATTCCTTTAGGCTATCTTATGTTCTGGCCATTATCCCATTCTGATACACTAAATTCAATCGAATTTGTCAATCTCCCATGGCATTAAATTATTCTATTAAGTGACAAGCATTGTGGTTGGTGTGAAGATGCACCAACGAATACAGTGAACTCCCTGCTGTCAGCCTAAATCACTTTGGAAAAGACCCAAAATAAAACAGTCTGTCCTCTTGTGATAAGTGCAGCAAAGAAAAAAGAGAGAAAAGTGAAATAGAGTCATTTTATTTTCAATTTAGTGATAAAGATATCTTAGATTTACTGATATTTAAAATTCAAAAGAAGAATATAAGTAAAAGGATATTTGTTGAAAAACTACTTTTAAATAAAAATAAACAAAAACTCCTCAGCTGGTTCATGCTTTTTGTGTTTGACAAACAGAAAATCACCACTGGAGAACAGCATTTTTATCTTCCAACAAACCCTAATTCTTTGGAAGAGCCAGAATGTCTTTCAGTTACTTGTGACAGAAAACATTTTTACTGATGTTCCCAGCAACATGTATTGATGCAGAAATAATTCTCTGAGAGATTAATTTTATTTTCACAATTTAAAACTTATTTGAGGAACTGTATTCATTTTTAAATGTGTGACCCTGTATAAAATTATCAAGTCTTATAATTACCTATTTTGTTCATTTGGTCTCCTAAACTATCTATCTATTATCTATCTGTCATCTTCACATACCTTCAATTATGAAACATGTAGATTCTTCTTTATTTTGTGTTGGAAGATGACACCTACTGGTGATATTTGAAATTACTGCCAAATGAAATCAGAAAAAATAAAAAGAAATCCATACTTTATGATAAGTGTAAATAAATCTGGAAGCAATATATCCCTCAAGAAGATTTTAAAATAATTATGACAGGGAGGAGATCCAGGTGAATTCAGGTTAAATGTGAGAGTCCTTTGTTCTTTACATTTAATATTATTTTAATAATTTAAAATATTGCAATTTTTATAGTTTCTTCCTTCCTAGGCATGATAAAATAATTTTCTTTGGTTCATAGTTCTTTTTCCTTATTTTTGTTTTGGCAAAACCATGTTGATATTGATAACTCTTATAAGAAAGTACAGAATAGCACAAATAGAAACATGGAATATTTTACCAATGTATGTAATTTCTGATTTTCACCAGAAATGTATTCACCTGTGCCTTTTTTTCTGAATCAAAAAGGGTAAATATATCAATAAAATCACCCACAAGAGCAATGAAATTTTGGAACTAATAATACTAATGAAATAATAAAAAAACTTAAAGAACAAAAACTTTAATTGAAAAACTACAAGGAAAATGTGTCATGATGACATTTATAAGCTTTTAATGTGCCTTATGACATATTTATAAGCAGTTAGTTCTTATGAAATTTATTTGAAAAGAGAAGAGAGAGAATTAATATAGTTGCCCCAAATAAGAAGAATGAAGGAGTAAGTGAACAAATGACAATATCAGCACAAGCTCTGAGGTTTGTTTTGGTTGAAATATGTTTAATTAGGATTAAGCAGGAATTGAAGGTAAACAGAGAATCCGATTTAGTCAGTGGTGAAAAACTTGCAATCTGAGAAATTCTGTTTGCCATTGTCATTATGAGAACATTAGAGTTATACTTACAGAAAGTGAGATAACTCCAACATCCCTAAGAAATATCATCTTACAAGTTCAACTTTGTGTATTCAATTCTTGACTGACAGAAATATTATTATATAGTAAATGGATGTATTTGCTTCTTTTATATAACTTATATTTTCTTATTGATAATTATTTTAGTTTATAAATCATTTTCCTACTTTCATTCTTTTTTTCATTTGGTTTGTGAGGCTCTTTGGACATGTTTAAGAGAGTAAAGGTAAAGTTCTAATCTACTCTTCTAAGTCTTTCTTTGCTTCCTTGACTATTTTTTCCCTCTGTCCTTGGAATGGGTAATTCTTTCTGATTACATCTTATGGCTTAATAAGATTTTGTAGTTTGAAATTGGAAATCCACATATTATAATGTGATCATTCTGTAAATAATTTTTTGCTTAAATTCTTTTATTGGTACATTTTAGGTATACAATATGTTTACATTTATCATTGGGTGCTTGTACCTGTACATGATGTATCTCGGTTCTTATTTTTTCCCCATTACCTGTGGCCCTTCACCCCCTCCACCCTTTCCTATTTACAGCCCAAGTACTCATCAACTGGAAACTGCGTAGAGAAGATGTGATTTTTCTGTAATTAAAATTTTATTCTGCCTCAGTGTTTACTCTTGAGTATTGGAGGCTTAATATGTGTTCCATCCATGTTTTTCACTGTGGATTTCTTATATTCTAGGAACATTGTAAAAGTCCACTTTGATTTATTCTGCATTCACTTTGTTGTTGTAAGGGGTTGGACCTTTTCCACAGTTCTGAAGGAGTTGATTCTAAAGTTTCTGGTTATTTATATTTTATGATTTTTCTTGCCAGAGTAAAGTTTGGCAATTTTAGTTCAGTGTTGTATTTATGATTCTCCTGAAATCAAGCCTTTAAAAATATATTGAGTCAGTTTTTTCACCCAAATGATGTATACTTTTTATGTGCTAATATTATATTATTACTAGAATATTCCACTAGAAACTTAAATTTTAAAATGACTACTTGTATTATTAACCAATGTTTGTGATAACAGGTTGACAATTTATGGAAAGGTAAATAAGTTTAATTTGCGGTGACAATCACTTAAAATTAAAATATTGGCTTATTTGTATTAAATTACTTAATATTGGCTTACTTAAAAATCCCATTTTTCAGATTTTATGGACACGATTTGAAATCTAAACACTTGTGTTCCCTTATAAAATGTTATGGTGTAGAACAAGAATGTCTTACAGGTAGAGTGCGTAGAAGGTGACTGGGTCTTGGCGTGCACATCAGTGGAGTCATCTACTGGGGAGGCTAGCAGCTGATTGTGCTGGTGGAGGTGGAGCCTGGCTGGAAGAGGCAGATCCCTGGGACGAGTAACTGTCTTCCTCTGGGACTTGTCCTTTTCTCTATGATACCTGGCTGCCATGCCATGAGCAGCTTTCATTAGCTCTACCTCTCTTCCAAGCTTTCCTGCCCTATAAGCCAACTGTGCATAGCAATCCTGAGCCAAAATAAACTTCTCTGCTTTTATGTTCCTGTTATCAGTTATTGTGTCTCAGCAATGAGGAAAGTGTCTAAGTTATAAACTATAAAAGCATTTTCTTTTCTTTTTCTTTTTTTTTTTTTTTTGGTACCAGGGATCGAACTCGGGTCCTTGCGCTTGCAAGGCAAGCGACAGAACCACTGAGCTAAATCCCCGGCCCCTAAAAGCATTTTTTTTACCTGTTTCTTATTGAAGGGAACATTAGTATGTCCTAATGACAAAAAAGTTCCTTTACGATATAAAACCATATATACAAAAGTATGTTAAGTCTTAGCCATTCAATAAAAAGTTTGATAGCAGTATGCCTTTAATGTGATCTTGTTACATAAATTTTCCCTTATAGTCAGTTTGAAATTTATTTAATCCATATTTATAATCAAAATTAACTGAGCCAACACTTCTAAAACATTATCAAGACAAAGAAAAATCTATGTAAGTATTTTTAAAAATTATGTCCAAAATCAATGTTTCAAAAATCAAATATACAAAATAAAGCAAGTCCTTATATGTGTTCTATGACTCTAAGAAACATATATTGTAAACCTAATGAGTGTGCATGAAAAGATTAAACTATCACACCACAAGATGGCATATTAAGGCTGTTAAACTGATTTTCCTTACAGCAGTTCTATTTCTCCTTCAAATACACACTGACTTCTTATAGAATTTTATTAATATAATGATAAAAACTTTAATATAATAATAATTTTAATAATGTATTATATTGGAAAACTATTCTATGAAAAACATTTTTCAATTAAGTTTATCTTTCCAGTTTTGCTTTTGTAAAATAGACTATTTTCCTTAAGTATGGAAGAATTATTTTATGTAACTTGAGTATCTGTATAAAGATATCTCTGAAATGCTGTTTTTAAAATGTATTAAGTCAATATCAGTTGTATAAAGCAGATTTATCTTTAGTAGTGGAAAAAATTAATTTATGTCAATGCTCCAAAACTACAGGGCATTCAGAAATATTGACTAATAAAAGAAACAAAATAATAAAACAAAAACCAAAACTAACTGAAAACAGTTTTATTATTATGTCATTTCTTGTTTAAGGTGTTATTATTTAAATTCCCTTAGTTTCTATTTTCATGATCCTATCTCTTCTTGAATTTTATGTTGTCTAAAATCAATCCTATTATGCTCTGAAGTTTTGGTTTTCATTTTAAAAATATGATGCAAACATACCCTAATATTAATATTTACACTATATGAGAATCATAATAAAATTTTCAAATTATATTGTAGAACTAAGTGAATCAACAGTGAAGACAAAATATGGTTGCTAGATAAAGGTAATATTCAGTGAAAAGTCTTCTAGCCATAAAAAATTCTACCCATCCAGGAAACAGGAAGAGGCCCAATGATGCAATATGGTAAATTATGCATGTGGTTAGCATAGTTAGCAAGTTAGATGGAGACTGTTTAAGAAAGCAATTTATTGCACCAGTCTGCACTCCCACCAGCAGTGGAGCAGGGTTCCTCTTTCCCCACAGCCCCACCAGCATTTGTTGTTGGTTGACTTCATAAGAGCAGCCCTTCTTTCTGGATTGAGGTGGAATCTCAGTGTTGTTTTGATTTGCATCTCTCAAATGACCCGTGATGCTGAACATTTTTTCATATGTTCATTTGCTATTTCTACTTTGTCAGAGAAATGTCTGTTCACTTCAGATGGCCCTTTTTGGATTGAGTCATTAAATTTTGGATGCCTGATTTTTTTTAAGTTCTTTATATATTCTAGATAATAGACTTTTGTCTGAGAGACAGCTGGTGAAAATTTTTTCCCATATTGTGGCTTTTCTCTTCACACTGTTGGTGGTTCCTTGGTGCAACCACTGTGGAAATCAGTATGGAGGTAACTCAAGGAACTAGGAGTAAAGGTTCCATTTGATCCAGCTATTCCCTTGCTGGGTATATTCCCCAAAGAATTAAAAGAATCATACCACAGTGCTTTATGTGCACCCATGTTCATAGCAGCACAATTTGTGATGGCTAAAACTTGGAAACAACCTAATTGTCCATCAACTGGAGACTGGATAAAAAAAAGTGGGTATTTTTAATAAAGTGGACTATTACTCAGCCATAAAGAATGAGAAACTAGAGACATTTATGCTAAATGGATGTACACTGAGGCGGTACTCTTCAGTGCAATAAGTAGGACACACATTTGTAAATACCGAATAGTTTTTCTAGAGTGAGAAACTGAAAGTGTAAATAAGGACTAAAATGTATAATAGATAATGTATAACAGCAAAGGGGTAGGGAAAGTGGAAGGGGTAGGGGAAAAGAAAGAAGGGAATGGAATTAATATGAGAAAAAGAAAAAAATGGAAAGAAAGTCTGTGTAGATAGGGAGGGGTGGAGGGGTTAAAGGGAGGGCAGGGGAAGGGGAAAAAACAAGACCCAAGAGAAATTATGTAAAGGTACAAATTTCCAATGTTGAATGTCATTATATTGTATACCTTAAATGTACCCCCCAAAAAGAAAGCAATTTATTCATAAAGTCAAACATCTCAATTATCCAAAGGGTATTAGAGAGCATACATAATATTTAAATGAGAAATTGTTATAGTTCAATTTAATACTGTGTGCTACTCAAACATGCTAATCAATCTTCAGACTCCTCAAGATGTGATGGATTATGGAGGTACTAAGCTCATCAATGAGTTAATCGACTGATGATCCAGAGTCGAATGGCATATTAGGATGTGGGACTTGGAGAAAATCGTCATGGTGTTGTGATCTTGGGGGTTTTATATAGTCCCTGGCAACTTCCTCTGGAGTTTTTCCCTGATGCATTTAGATGAACAGCTTTCCTCTACTGTACCTTCATCCCACAATGTTTCTACCATAGAGGCACCTAAACATGAACTGAATCCATAAACTAAAATAGATCATTTTTTTCTTTAAATCCTTTATTCCAGGTGCTCCCTCCAGTAGTGGAAAACCTTACTAACACACACACACAACATACACACACACACAAAATGAATGTCTGAGCCACATAGTGTGAAAGAGCAACACGTGCTTCATAAAAATCATTGATCTTGAAAAAAATCATTGATCTTTTTGACTATTTGTAATAAAACAAAAAAACAAATATTCATAAATGGGAAGTGAAGAAGGAAAGGTTATCTCAGTATTGAAGCAGTGTATATGATTATGGAAATTCTAAGCTAATCAGATCAAAACAAGTATTCATTGATTAATTAATTTACTTGAAACCTATATTATGTCATGCATAATATTTAATGTGTAAAAGAAATGTTTTAAACCTTGAGATTACAGTTTTGAAAGAAAAAGCAAAGCACTTAGTTTTACAGCACTCAACTAATACAGAGGATCCATTTTTAGCAACATTCCAGAACCCATCTCCTAATGGTTGATTTTGGAAAGAATATTAAAAGATATGAGTAAAATAAGAAAGGGAACTATTTGAATTTTAGCCTGTGGTTTGTTGAATCAGGCAGTGGGAATTAAAATTATAAAAACACTGAAGCTAAAAAAAGATGTTTTAAATATATTAGAAAGGCCAAAGTTGGTAACTAGGAGTGAAAAATGGAGAAATTATCAATAAATAACTCTTATAATATGTAATAATTTAGGAAAGACATTGGATATACAGAAGTGAGCAAGCACTTGCTCACTTGATAAGTGACCTCTTATCAATGGTACTTACAATTCAATGAAGAAGTTGCTGTAGGGAAAAATATAAATGAAGAGAGACAAAAAAGCCACCCATGATTGTAATGGTGGAGTAAGAAGGCAAAACTATATGAATGTCATTATATTGTATATCTAAAAATGTATCAATAAAATTAATTTTTAAAAGTTTCATGCAGGAGTCTGCTATTTCTATAACAATGCCATTAACCTAGAAAAAAGTGTTGTGAAGCACTTATTGGTGAGTCCTGATGAAAAAAGGGCAGAAATGAGTCCTGCTCCTGACATACATACATTCCTTGCTATGGAATTATTAAGAGAATCTGTCAATGGAAACAAAGTCTCAGAGAAAGAACATATAGTAGTAAATATTTTCAATACAGAATATAATGGAGTAAGAGATGTACACAATTGATGATAATGGGAAAATTATATTAGGCTGAGAAATATGAGAAAGTGTTCCTGGAGTATATATCAATGATTAAAGGACTTCAGAAATGAGAAAGATGAAATAAATGAGACACACCAGCTAAAATATTACATGGTTTGTTTTATTTTATGAGAAATTCAAAGTGTATGTAAAGAGTAAAATAAAGGATAGGTAATATAAAATAGACATATCTTCTGTAAAAGGAAAGTGGACCAAGAAATGTAGGGAGGAGGAGGAAAGGAGCCAAAAAAAGAGTTAAGATGTGTTATGTACTTGCACCACCTTCCCACAAGTAATATAATCATTTTGCACAATGTACCAATAAAAGAAATAATAATTAAAATATTAATTAATAGCATTTGGGCAGAGTAATGGTGTGGAAGAGAATTATTCAAGCAGAGGAAGTAGCATAGACACAAGGAAAACTTAAAATTATTGCAAAAGTGTTGCTTTAGAGACAAGTAGTCTATGATTATCTTACAAATTTAGTCATTCAAATAGTATAGGCTCTCATTCATTTAATCAGTGATTATATATTTTTTTCTAGTTTGCATTGTACTGATAGTAACAAACAAATGTAGCTTGAGTGATAACAAAAGCAAGAGAGAAATAAAATCTTATTCTAAGATCATGGACATGGGAATTATTTTATTCACATTTAAGAAAAATTCAAAATTCTGATCCAAATAACAAAAGTCTTCCAGAAGAATGAAACATCATTCAACTTAATTCTGTGACTCAATGTAACCCATTCCCTTTCAGAGTAAATGTAGAATCAACTGGCTGATGGTACCTCAGAATTAAAAGTTTGTCAATTAAAGACACATACGGACTTAAGACATGCAAAGCCATCAAAAAAAATAGGACATACTATAGTACTGGAAGAGAAATATATCAATTTCATAACTTTAAAAAAGTACGATTTGCTTAGGTCATATTCAAGAAGTAGGATTTTTAATAAATGTAATTGGCTTGAACTATGATGGTAAATATCTTTTTATGCTAACAAATTGAGAGAAAATTATTCATCAGAAGAAAAGAAAGATGGTGAATATGAGAGAAAAATAACTATGTACGACAACTTCTTGCTAGGCTCAAAAAGCTGTAAAATAATATGATTAAAATAGATAAAGATTTTGAAAAAAGATATGGGTAGGACTGAGTACAGTGAATAAATGGGAATAAGCAATCATTTATATATACAAAATTTACCACGTGTATCACAGTTTCAATGAAACATAAAAATGAAATCTTATAACTCAAAGAAATGGTCATAAGATAAATGTTTAAATTGATGTGTTTAAAAGGGATTAATTTTCTCTCTGTCTTCAGAGGCAAAGGGCAGAAAATGATTTGATTTTGCATTTCCTTCTGTTTGAACATTGTATCATAGTCAAAATTACCAGATCTACTATAATTTCTTTCTTGTCTCTATATGTCATTTCCACAAAGAGGTTTTTCTTACAAACTTATCTGAAATAATCTTGACCTGCCCTAATTTTCTTCATAATGCATTTGTCACTTCCTGGAATTGCAGCATGTATGCTACTTTCTGCAGCTGCTAATCTAAATTAGTGTTCCAAAATTCTTGGAAACAGAGCAGAATGATTAGATAGCAGATACAATATCATCATAGCCAGTGCTACAATTATTATAAAAAGAGTGCTATTAATTCCGTACGACAATACTAAGATTAAAATTGTTTTCTTTCTGTTTCAGAAGGACAAAATGTCACAGCTCAATTATAAATAATAAAATCATACTATGAAATTCATCTGCTTCTGTCCTTGTGTATTTGTAATTTTGAAAGTATTCTGGTGATCAATGAAGACAGAGCCTGAATTCATCTTTGATTTTACACTGATTTCAAATAGCAAAGTTCTATAATCTATCTGAAGGTTGTAGCATGAATAACTGTTGACTGTTGACTGAAAACAGGTACATATATTTAGACCAAATGTCAGTGTATATGATCCATTGCTATTATACCCACTTGAAATTAGTGCAGATTGAATGAAAAGGAGGTTATTGTTTTGATTTGAGTTTCCACTGTTCAACAAAGTGTCTGTTCTTTACAAGGTAACATATATTTGTTACTAAATGATGCCTATGTTTAGTAATTATGGATATTTATAAGAACCCATAGTTTCTTTTTTCGGCATACTGCTGTTGAACTCAGAGTTTTCATTGAGTCCTGATACAGTATTGGGTTAACAAGCTTCTACAATGAGACTCTTTGCAGAATAAATTTAACTAGGATCTCAGGTTTCCAGCAAAAATACCTGGCAGCTAAACCATTAAGGTAATTACAGGGAATGAGAACTGAACTGAGGCAGATTGCTACAGTAAGAAGTCATAGATCTAACTTAATTGAATACTCCGAATAATAACCAAAAAAATGCAAGTGAGACACAGAGAGGAATTTTAAGTGAAGCCTGGAGCCATGCGTCATACCTCATTATAATAGAAAGAAGTAAGGGGAATGATTTAAAAGTGTTGGGCAGAACACATTTGTTAACATACATAAATAATATGAGTTTCAAAAAGTCTTAATCACAATGTCAAAATATTTAAATACAAATAGAGATATTAGTGTATCTTGGCCAATTTTTAAAAGGACAATTAGGGTAGATTCATTTTTCTACAAATAAATGAAGTGATACACAATAAGTAATTATTTTTCCTTAAACATATTGATTATTTTAGAAGATGAACCATAAATATGTGAAGAATATTGATACATTCTTGATACTTGATACATATGAGGAAGACAGAACAGAGAGTGTCTGCTTATTGTAAATCACTTTAGAGCTTATATCACTCGAGGAATTGCTTCACATTTCACATAATACAAGTATTTTACTGTATCTTCATTTATTGTCCTTTTAAAAATAAAATATATTTTATTATCATACTTTGAACACATTACACAGAAAAATTCTCTTGATTTTAAATCAACCTTGATTTTTATTAGGTCATAAAGAAAATTTGCTTTTATAAAAAATTTATTTTATTGGTACATTTAAGGTATGCAATATAATGACATTCATCATTGGAAATGTGCACATTTACACAATCAATCTTGGTTCTTATTTATTCGCCCTTTCCCAGCCCTTCCTTCAATCCCTCCAGCCTTCCCTAACTATAAAGACTTTGTTTTCATTTTTTCTTTTTCTCATATTAATTCCAATCCCTTCTCTCTTCCCCCTACCCCTCCCATTTCCCTTTCCCCTTTACCCCTTTTCTTCCAAGTTCACATTATCTTTTATACCTTTTGGTCCTTATTTACACTTTCAATTTTTCTCACCAAGAAAGTATTCGTTATTTACACATGTGTGCTCTATGTATTTCATTTAAGAGTATCGCCTCAATGTGCATCCATTCAGCTGTAAATGTCTCTAATTTCTCATTCTCTATAGCTGAGTAGTACTCCATTTTATAAAAGAAAAAAAAAACAAAACCATATTTTCTTTATCCAGTATCCAGTTGTTGGGCAATTGGGCTAATTCCAAATTTTAGTTATCATAGATTGTGCCTCTATGAACATAGATACATGTATATCACTGTGATATGATTCTTTTAATTCTTTGGGGAAGAGACCCAGCAGGGGAATACCTGGGTCAAATGGGCCTTCCAGTCCTAGTTCTTTGAGGTATCTCCATACTGATTTCCACAGTGGCTGCACCAGTCGATATTCCCACCAGTGGTGGAACAGTCTTCCTCTTTCCCCACCAGGCCGCCAACATATGTTATTGGTTGATTTCACGATAGCAGCCATTCTTTCTAGGGTGAGGTGGAATCTCAGTGTTGTTTTCATTTGCATCTCTCTAATGACCAGTGATGTTGGACATTTTTTCATGTTTATTTGCTTTTTCTACTTCTTTGTCTGAGAAATGTGTGTTCATTTCAGATGCCCATTTTGGATTGGGTCTCTAAATTTGAGAGTTCTGATTTTTTTAAGTTCTTTATAGATTCTAGGTAGTAGACCTTTGTCTGAGGAACAGCAGGTGAAAACTTTTTCCCACATTGTAGGTGATCTCTTCATACTGTTGGTGGTTTCTCTTGCTCTGCATAAGCTTTTTAATAAGAAGAGATCCCATTTGTTTATTGTTAGTGCAGGTTTGCAGGCAACTAAGGTTTTGTTCATAAAGTCATTTCGTACACTAATATCTTCAAGAGTTTTACCTAATCACTCTTCCAGCCTGTTCAGAATTTCTGTTTTAATATTTAGATCTTTAATCCATTTTGATTTTACTTTACTGCATGGTGAGAGATATAGGACTAGTTTTAATCATTGGCAAGTTGAAACCCAATATTTCCAGCACCATTTATTAAAGATGCTATCTTTCTTCCAGTGAGGGTGTTTGGCTCCTTTGTCAAAGATGAGGTGGCTCAGTGTGTCTGGAGTTGTTTCTGCATCTTCTAATCTGTTCAACTGTCATCAGGTCTGTTTCTATGCCAGTGCCATGCTGCTTTTATCACAGTAGCTTTACAGTACAGTTTCAAGTTGGGGGTTGTGATATCCCCTGCAATGTCTCTGTTGCCTAGAATTACTTTTGCTACTCTGTGTCACTTGTTCCAAATGAATTTTTGGAATGTTTTCTCAAGGTCCATGAAGTATGCTTCTGGAATTTCAATTGGGATTGCATTGAATCTATATAGCAGTTTTGGAAGTATGGCCATTTATACTATGTTGATTCTTCCTACCCAGGAGCAAGGGATGTCTTTCTGTTTTCTGATATCATCTTCAATCTCTCTTTTCAGAGTGCTATAGTTTTCAGAGAAGAGTTCTTTGATTTCTTTTGTTAGGTTGATTCCTAGGTATTTCAGTTTCTTGGATACTATTGTGAAAGAAATTGTTTGCCCTATTTCCTTCTCAGTGAGTCTGTTGTTCATGTAGAGGAAAGCTTTTGATTTTTGTATATTGACCTTGTATCCAGCTACTTTACTCAATTTGGTTATTAAGTCTAGAAGACTTTTGGTGGAGTTCTTTGGGTGTTCTATATAGAGTATCATGTCATATGCAAATAAAGACAACTTGATTTCTTTGTTTTCTATCTTTATTAATTTTATTTCTTTCTCTTCTCTAATTGCTATGGCTAATGTTTCCAAGACTATATTGAAAAGGAGTGGTGATAGTGGACATCCTTGTCTTGTTACTGATTTAACTGTGAAGGATTTCAATTTTTGATCATTTAGTATGATATTGGCTGTTGGTTTGCATAGATGGCTTTTATCTGATTAAGGTAGAGACTGTCTTTTCCCATTTTTGTAAGGTTTTTATCATAAATGCGTGTTGGATTTTTGTCAAATGCTTTTTCTGCTTCTATTGAGATGATCACATGGTTTTTGTCCTTGGCTCTATTGATATAGTGTATTACATTTATTGATTTGCATATATTAAACCATCCCTCCATTCTTGGGATGAATCTCACTTGGTTGGGGTGTATGATCTTCTTGATGATCTTCTGCATTCTATTTGCCAGTATCTTATTAAAGATTTTTGCATTTATGTTCATTAGTGAGATTGGCCTATATTTCTTTTGCAGTTACATCTTTCTCTGCTTTGGTTATCAAGGTGATGCTTGCTTCCAGGAAGGAATTTGGGAGTATTGCTTCCCTTTCAATTTCATTGAAGTGTTTGAACAGTAGTGGCAGCAGTTCTTCCCTAAATGTCTTGTAGAATTTGGCAGTGAAGCCATCAAGAGCCAGGCTTTACTTCGTTTCTAAGTATTTGATTATGTTTTCAATTTCATTGATTGATATTGGGTTGTTTAGAATTTTTAGGTCTTCATCATTAGCTTTGGTAATTCATGCATATGTAGGAATCTGTGTATTTCTTCTGTGTTTTCTAACTTATTGGAGTACAGGTTCTCAAAGTAGGTATTGATGATCCTCTGCATTTCTGCCAGGTCTGTTGTAATTTCATCCTTTTCATTCCTAGTTGGATGGATTTGGGCCTTTTCTTTCCTTTTTCTGATAAGGTTGGATAGGGATTTGTCAATTTTTTTTTTTATTCTTTCTAAGAACCAACTCTTGGCTTCATTGATTTTTTGTATCATTTTCATAGTCTCCATTGCATTGATTTCTGCTCTGATCTTTATAATTTCCTCCCTTGTATGAGCTTTGAGTTTGTCCTGCTCTTCTTTTTTGAGAAGCTTAAGGTTCAGCATCAGGTTGTTTAATTGGGTTCCCCTTCTTTTCCCAATGTGAGTATTTACTGCTATGAATTTCCCTCCTAAGGTTGCTTTCATTGTGTCCCATAGATTCTGATATGTTGTATTGTCATTGTCATTTAATTGTAGTAAACATCTGATTTCTTCGTTAATTTCCTCTGTGACCCATTTTTTATTCAGAAGTGTGTTGTTCAATTTCTACATGTTTATGAAATTCTTGCACTTTCTTTTGCTATTTATCTCCAATTTCATGGCACTGTGGTCTGATAATACACAAGGGATAACTTCAATTCCTTGGCACTTACTTAAACATGTTCTATGAGCAAGCATGTGGTCTATTTCAGAGAATGATCCTTGTGCAGCTGAAAAGAATGTGTATTTTGATTTTGTGCAGTGGTACACTCTGTAAATATGTTAAGTTCATTTGTTCATGAATTTGATTGAGTTCTATTATTTCCTTGCTTCTTTTTTGTCTACTTGATCTATCTATTTGTGATACTGGAGTATTGAGGTCCCCCAATACTATTGTATTAGTTCTTATTTGAAGTTTCATGTCCATTAGTATTTGTTTTATATAGTTGAGTGCCCTAGTGTTTCATGCATATACATTTATGATTGTCATCTCTTCCTCTTGGATTGTTCCCTTTACAAGGATGTAGTGACCTTCTTTGTCTCAATCTGTGTTGGTTTGAAATCCACTTGATCTACAAAGAGGGTAGATACTCTTGATTTTTTTCAGGTTCCTGTCATATGGTATTGTTTTCCACCCTTTAACTTTCAGTCTATGAGTTTCTTTTTGAATTAAGTATGTTTCTTTATGCAGCATATTGTTGCATCTTGCTTCTTGACCCATTCTGCCAGTCTATTTCTTTTGATTGGTGAATTGAGACCACTATCACTGATGGTTATGACTATATGTATTGACTTATCATTGTCATTACTTTTTGTTTTTGTTAAATTCTCTCCTGTTTTGTTTAATTTCTCAATGTGCCTGATTGAGTCATTCTGCTGGGCTTCCAAATCCTCCTTCTTTGCCAGTTCAATGAGTTCAGACAGTTGAGTATCAGATTGTTCCTTCTATGGGCTGGGTATTTAGCTCAGTGGTTTTGCTGCCTGCTGCACAACCACAAGGACCTGAGTTCGTTCGATTCCCAGTATCAAAAAAAATAAAAAAGTTTGTTCAATCTCATTTTCTTTTGGGTTTGCTTTAGGTGATCTGGAAGTCTGGTTTTGAGACTTGTTTGTGTGTCTTCTCATTTCATCAGGGGTGGTGGTGGGGGATGTGTGCTGGTGGCACCTGCATGGCTCACCTCCTTGGCGCTTTGGACAGTGTTACAGCGGCCTGGAAGGTTCACCTCCTCTGTGCTAGAGGCAGCTCTGCTTCTCTGCACTTGAGCCTGTGGTACATCAGCCTGGAAGGTTCACTTCCTCTCCAGAAAATTTGCTATTAAGCTGTAAAATTCCTTTAATAATTTATTTCTCCCTGTTACTCATAGATTTGAAAAGTGAAAGATAATTAAATCCTTCTAAATATTTAAATATATATTTTTTGCATATCATGCATATTTAGGAGTGGAATTATAACTTTTACAGTGTAATATACACTATGAGTTATTTCATTATTGAGCACATGTAATCCAATAAAGAAAAAAATGAGGTACTTATGATGGCATTAGTTCACTCCACTAGATTCCAGTCAAAATTTTCAACCATCACTACCAGAGACCTTTTCAGTAAGTTCCAATCTCCTGCCCATGTACTAGTGTATGACACACTGTTGAAGAAAGACTTACAGACAGAATTAAAGAAAAAAGTGGGGAGACAGGATAACCAATGCTGAGCAACTAGCAAAGACCCTCGTCAGTCCAAGCTAATGATTTTTATTGGTAATCGTATTGGAGTAAAGGGGAACTATGTGAGAGTTGTGCATTTGCTATAGGTAGTAATCCAGGTAAGACTTGTAAAGGAAAAGACAAAGCATTCTCAAATTACAAACAGAATAGACAAGATATAGAGTTCTGATTAGAACCTTGCCCTTCCAGTTAAGAAGGTTTTAGTTGTGGGAATGGAATTTGGGTGCAAATTACTCCAACCTCAGCTAATATTTTATTTCATATTGAGCTCTACAGCTTCACAGGCCATTTCTCTGGTCTCTGATTTGTCCATTAGTGGGAAGATCATGCTTTCCTTCTCACTTCCACAGTGCTTATGAGATGCTTCTATAATTCACATAAGCTTCAATCAGACTTGCCTCTTAAAATGAGCTGACTGCAGGATTAACCCTTTACAGCCTGTACTGCTTATAGATTGCTCTGAGGATAATCAATATGGCAGCTCCAATACATCACCATCACTGATTGTTACCTTTACAACAGTGTTCAAAAACCTGTCAGACAATATAAGCAAATGTGATTGGCTCCTACTGTAGGAAGAAGTAATTAATGGAATGCAACCTCTACTGTTTCATTATGTATTCCTTTTAATTTGTTTTCTAAAGTTTTCTAAAACTGAAAGGATGGACTACTGAAATGCAAAAGCAGAAACAAAATGTTAATTTCTACATCCAATTATGGCACCATTTCAGCTAGGAGGCCTTCCAGTTATCCAATTTATCTTCTGGTAAAATCATTTAATTTTCCATATCTCACCATATGAAAGCCCAAGGTATTAGTGAAGGTTACTAAATATATACAGGAAAATATTTTATATCACCTTTTATGTAATAGATAATTGAAAAAATTATTTTACTCAAGCCTCCCCCTTACCTTCTCAAATAAGATTTACAAGGGTGATCAAAATGAAAACACAGTTAATTAAAGTAAAGGACACATTATCTTTAATCCCCATTAAAAATCACCCACAATTCAAACACACATCCCATCATTTTTCTCACCTTCTGGAAAAGATCTAGATATCCTATTTTGTTAGTATTTTCATGATGTGCTATTAAAATTAATACGAAAGATGCTACTGAGTGCTCACTAATGGAAAGGCAGGCTTGTAAAAACTTTAGTGTGTCTTCATCCACCTTATGGGCTAGATCTGGCACCATGGATCTTCTGCCTCTTTTGCAAAACCAAAACTAATCATAAAAAAAGAAATGCTATAAATTGACTCAGGAGATCAAGGAAGCTATGGCATCTAAACTAAAGATGATGTAGATGCCACCATACATCTATTATAAATAGTCCAAATCTGTGACACTGACAATAAATGCCATAAAGAATGTAGAACACAAGGAACATACATTAATTGCTGATGAAAAGTGAAAATGGTTCAGTCACATTGGAAAACCATTTACCAGTTCTCAGAATCATAAATCCATCTTATTACATAATCCAGCAATTCCTATCCGTTGTACTAAAAGTAATTGAAAGCTGTCCCCACAAAATTCTGCATACAGATATATATGGCCATTTATGATTGTCCATAGTTAGAAGTAACAAATATATCTTTCAAATGGTGAATAAATAAATGAACTAGGGTATATCCAGACAATGAAATAATATTCAGGACTAAAATTATTGTGCTATGAAGCCAGGACAGTACATGGAAAAGCTTAAGTATATACTTCCAAGTGAAAAAATATCTGAAATGACAACTGTCTTAGCTGCTTTTCTTGTTACTGAGACAAAAGAGTTGATGCAGTGTACTTTGGCTCACATTGTTGGTCCACAGTTCATCAGCTCAAAGGCAAAAAGGCATGGTGGAAGGACCTGGGCAGAGGAAATCTGTGGAAGTCACTGCCTGCAGGAAGGAAGGAAAGAAGAAAGGACCCAGAGAGTAAAATATGTCCTATTGACCCTTTCTAACCACGTCCAACCCATATAATTCAATACACTTTAGAAAGCTCCACCTGTGAGAACATGAGGATCATAGGGGACATGTAGATCTAACCTATACAACTACATATTGTATGGTTTCTACTTTATGTCATCCTAGAAGTAGTAAAACTATAAAGACAGTAAAAATATCAATGGTGTCCAGGGACTAGGAGCATTAGAGTAAACTGTGGATTTTTGGATGTCCAGAATATATTAATGTAGGTTCATCATTGGTACCAAATGAACTATACTGACACACTGATAGTGGGTGGGGCAATTACGTGCGAGGTGAGGGGTGAATGGAGTATTTCTGTACTCTAATTTTTCTCTGAACTTTAATCTACTCTGAAATGAAATAATTTATATTTTAAAAAGTTCAAATAGAACTCATCATAAAATACATGTAAGTTTAGGAAACGTAAAATGTATTTTAAGATGTTGGCAATTACCAAGGGATTTGATTAATTGTTTATATTGTGAACAATTATAAGTGAATTAAGCACTATTGTTACTACAGTAATTTCAATTACTGAAGTGTAAGTGTAAATGAACTCTATTATATTTTATTTTTAGTTTAAATTAATAAATTAATAACATTTATTTTTTATTTCTGAAATGGTTTATGCTTTTGATCATTATACATTATATTAAGTATAAAATTTCCTTAAAATTAATAAATCTGAGTTTCACTATTAGAACATTGTGATGGATAAGACAATATCTGGCTCTTTTGACCTTTTACATTTATCCAAGTTCCAAGTAGATTCTCACATTTAGGTTTTTCTGTGTTATTTCTGTTCAAGTTGTCATAGCTGTCTCATGAATTGTATAGCATTGAAAAGCTCACTGCAGCCATACAAAATGTGTTTGCCTCGCTTCCCCTTTATGTAGTCAACAAGATTTTGATATTCAATTTAATTGTCTCCCCCACCACAAAGACAATTGCCTCTTGGAATGAATTTTTGTTTCTAGGAAATGAGCTGTCATTGCTCCGCAGCATTTTGGGATCAAAATATTGATAGTCATCAGTTTCAGGGTTTGACTTCAACTCCATGAGACTGTCCAAAATAAGAGAGAGAGGAAGATTTTCCTGTTTCAACACCAGGTTCTTCACTCTTTCCATGATAAACTGTGATCTTGTATTCATGACTCGTGATACAAGACCCATTGGTTTAGTGGTGGTGTTGCCATAGCTGGCAGGAGATGAAGCTATCTTGGCAAAAGCCTTCCACTGTTTGAGATATTGTAAAGAGTTAAAGTTGCATCATGCATCTCTTAAAGCTTTTCTGTATTGCTCCAAATCAGCCTCAGAAGGGGCTTGCTGTGTGCTTATGTGATAGATAAGAAACAGCCTCATTTTATTTTCCAGAGTTCCTGCACCAGGATCTGATATATCTAGAAGAAACTATCTAGAGTAGTTTTGCTCATTATCTTTTCTTCATATTCAAAATATATATCCAGCTTCCTTGCCTTTATATGTTCTAAAAGGTCAGTGGCAACATTTGTATGGAGATTTATAAGTGCTTTGGGTTTTTTCCAATAAATTCTGACAGAGAACTCACAGCTGAACCTAACTTAGTAGTATTGTCAGAAAGCATACTTAGGGCTCCTTCATCTTCCCCTTCTAGCCCCATAATGCTTTTAATTCATTTGACCTCATCTTCTTGTGCTCTATAATATTCTAGTTCTTGCTGCACTGATTCTGCAATTTCTGGGAATGGACTTCCTTTATGTTTCTGCCAAAATTTATCAACTGGAGTTAAATCATAAGACTTCTTTTTTTTTTTTCTCTTTGGTCTAGCACCATCTGAGGAGTTTTCCACTCCTGAAGATTCTTCCCAATTTACAGTGTTTAAGTGGAAATCCAGTACATCATGCACTGATGCTTGATATGTCCAAGTATGGTGTAAAGGAGTTGCCAAATCTATGTTTCTGTCAACGAGGACTAATAAAGGCCTTTGGCAGCTGACTGGCCAGCTCCCAGTGTGTCACCTGTCAAAAGACTATTGCTCGCATCTCTTAGATTTTCCTGAAGTTTCTTATCTAGTTTCACTGCCACTATTTCTGCTGCAGTTCCTCTTGAACATCTGATGATAGGAACAGCACCCAGTGTAGCAAAGAAGCAGAAGAGGCTGTCAACAATACGGTGTATAGCTTTTTTTATTTTGAAAGATTCATGAACAATTTCATGACTTCTTTATGTGTTTCATGCTAGTTTTTACTTTTGTTCAAAAGAAATGATCTGGGAAGTATTTTATTTAATTAAAATTATTATACAACAGTACTTTATTTTGAGTCTTTTTTAAATTTAAGATGTTATTTAAAACTTCCAGATGCTTTCACATATTTTTTTTCCTCAAACATCTGGAAAGCACAAATAGCCTAAAGATATTATAATTAAAAGAAAAAGAAGAGATTTAAAGTAAAATAAGTTTTTATTCATATATTCTGTCAATATCAGCTAATTTGAGTAGAATATTTATTTTCATAAATACAGAAGTCTATTTTATTATTTATTATAAATATTGGTTGTTTTGTTTGATTTAATATCACAAATACTTAAAAGTTTGAAATGCTTCTTTACTTAGAATATCATGTAATAATGTTAAAGTTTGCTTGCACCTTTCATCCAATTACAATTGTCTTTGAGAAGAAGCATAGAACTAAGTGGTTCTAAAAATATCATTACTCCCCGTATTTCACTAATTAAGGAAATGAGAATCAGGTTTAAATGAATTATATATGAATAGAAAATAATTTATATATACAAGTTTCATATTTACAAATTCATCCATTTACTTGTTCATCTGTCTATTCATACATTCATCCATCGCTTTTCATTATTTTTTTCCAAATAAAGTCCAAATTTCATTCCCCCAGTAAGGTCATGTTTTAAAATCCATAGGAAGTTTAAATATGCTTACATAACTCTGTATTTTTCATATAACACATCAGTTATCGTTAATATTTTGTTAAAATAGTTAAGGATCCTAAAATATAAAGTGTCCTCTTTTGCTAATCTAAGGCTATGTAAATTAGATATAGTTTTAAAATGATACATGATATTGCAAAATGCAAACGGTGACTACAAAAACAAAATATGAAGAAGATTGAGTAAATGCGTAGGTTTTTGTAGCCAATCAATGTATTTTGTTATCAGCTTAATGTAATGCTAAAAGTGCAACACATCTATCTAAGGCTAATCTTCACCACAAAAACACTATAGTAGATACACAAAAGATATGAAACCATAACACTAGAAACAATCACCAATTGCAAAGGACAAAGAGAGAGATAAAAAATCTAAAAAATCAACCAGAAATCAATTAACGATGATTGGCTTGTCATTATCTATCAATAAGTACATTGAGGATAAGTGGATTAAATTCCTAAATCAATTCATAGAATGAATGAGAACAAAAAGACCCATCTCTGTACATCCTGCAAGAGATACATTTTGTGTACAAGAAACATCTTGACTGAAAGTGAAGTGTTGTAAAAAGACGTTCCATGTGAATGTAAACCGCAGGACAGAGAATGGATTACATTTATATCAGATAAAATGAAGTATACATGAAAAACTGTAAAAATGAGAAAAAGGTCATTGTATAGAGATAAAATAATAGAAGAATATAATCATTGTAAATATACATTCAACCAACAATGGAGCACACATATATATATAGATGTACATTTGTGGATACATATATAACATTCATAGATATAAAGAGAAATATGAACTGTAACAAAATAATTACAAGGAAATTCAATATTCCACTTTCATTAATGGACAGAAAAGTCAGCAACTTAATATCATCAGAATTCATTCATAAGGCCACCTATTCCTGGCTACAAATCTACTTATATTACAAAATAGATCACACTGCTGTTCTTTAAGGAATAGAGGAATGAGAGACCTAAAGGGCTTGGACTTGCACCATTTTGTGTTAAGTCTAGAAGTATTGTCTTCAAATACTTCTGTTACACTGCAACATATCTAGGAGGCTATCATAGTTAGCTATTCTTTCATGTGAACTAAATATTATATTTTTATTTTCATCACTTGTTGGAAAATACTACTAAAATAGTTCCATTTACCTGTTACAGAAAGTAATAGCAAAAACTTCCATTCTTGAGAATAGAAGCTTAATATGAAAATAACAACAGAAAAGAAAGAAGTATACAAGAAGAATACAAAAATTTATTTAAACTCAGAGTATTGGCAGAATTAGTGTTGGTGTTTGGTTTGGTTTAAGTAAAGTGGACACATGAAAAGTCAAGATAGGTGTGCATAAATTTCCTTTTATCAAAATTATTCAGAGATATATGCTCTACTAAGCTATATAGCATGGGCAAAATTACCACAGAAAATATCAAGAGTTCTATATGTAAATTCTATGCATCTCTCTGCCCTTTAGATGGAAAACACTGCATGTCTTCTTCTCTAATTATTTATTCTTGCCTTTTCCATTTGCATCCCAACATTCAATAGCTCATATTATGTAGGGATAAGCTCCTAGAATTGCTATTGTTTAGAATTTGGTTTAAAACGTAGAACATATTATATTACTGGTAATCATATTATCCATTTCATGTCCCTGAAAATAGTGAAAAGATAATGACAACATGAGGTGAGGTTGCAATTAATATAATGAAATAAAAAGAAGGTTGTATTGAAGTAGCCTACTGTAAATGATGTAGCATCATATAATAATATAATGTAATTATATAATATATAATAATATAGTAAAGATGACTATAAAGTATTACTATAAACTATTACTTATTTTTACTCAGCGATTAAGGGTTTTTTACAAAATTGTTTGAAAAAGAAAGGTTAATAATGGATATCACCATAAACAGGTGAATAATGTACTGAAATAAACTATGACATTTCCATTTAGATATTTTTTAGTCTTCTTGATATATAATTTACTTCTCATTAAATTCACCAATTAAAACATGAAATTTGATTGTTTTAGTATTTTTAAATGTATGGAATAATCAGAACATCAATTTTAGGACATTCCCATCAAACTGAAAATATTCTGTATACTCCTCAGGAGTAAGTTTCATTTCCCTCCATTTCTCTAAGCTACCATGAATAATATGTTATATATTACCACTCAAGGGAAATTTGCTAACTCTGAACATTTAATATAGATATAGTTATTTAATTCATGACATACTGTGCTTTATTTCTTTCCCATAGAATTATATTTTTACATTTAATCATGTGAAGTTTGTATAAATGTCTGATTTCTTTTTATCGCAGATCAATATCTTGTTTTCTGAATATCCTATATATTACTTATCCATCCTCCAGATGGCAGTCATTTGGATTGTTTTGACTTTTTATTATTATGAATAATGTTGCTATAAACATTTTATACATATTTTATGTGGGTGTATATTTTTCTTTTTCTTGATATACTCCTAGGAGTAGATTTTCTGGATTATATGCTAACTTATACATTAAAGTTTTCAAAGGCCTGCAAAGCTATTTTCAAAATGAGTTACACTATTTGACATTTGGTCCAAGAAATATTAGACTACAGTTATTTTTACAACATTGTCAACCTTTATTATTTTCTGTATTTTCCATTATATCCATTCTACTATTTTGTAGTTCCATCTCTGTGGTGTAAATTTGCACTGTTTTGAGCATTATTTAAGGTGCTTATTGCAGATTTTCATGTATTTGTGAATAAAATGGGTATTCAAATTATTTGTTCATTGTTAGATTGGATTATTTATAAATTTATTATTGAATTTGAAGAGTATTTTGTATATTTTAGATAGATATGCATCAAATATATAATTTACAAATATTTCTCTCATTCTTTGAACTATTTTCATATGCTGTGAATCACAAGTATTTTTATAAATGCTATTGTATATTGTCTTTTAGTTATTTTATAATTTTGATGTCATACCTAAAAAAAATTTCCCCTAATGAGATGTCACAAAGATTTACTTTTACATTTTCTTCTAAGAGTTCCACAGTTTTATTTTTCTCATTTATGTACTTGAGTTAATTTTGGTATATAGAAAGAGGTACTTTTTTCATATGTACATCTATTTAATAAATAATTCATACAGGACTATTTAATGAAGACATCATTCTTTCTTCAAGATATGGTCCTGATAGCTTTATAGAAGTTTATTTCGTTATATCTATGAAGATTAGTTTCCTGGTTCTCTACTCTGTTTTATTAATCTAAGTATTGATTTTTACACTAGTAGCATGTTGTTTTAGTTACTATATCTATGTTTTATCCCATTAGATTAGTTATTATTGGTTCTTGCTCAGGATTGCTTTGGTTATTTTGTGTCCTTGGGGTTCCTTAGGAGTTTTTTGTCTTTTTCTAATTTCTTGAAGAATCTCATTGGTATTTTGACGGAAATTGAATTAAATCTGTACATAGCTTTGGGTTACATAAATATTTTAACACTGACAATTATTTCATTCTATGAATATGGACAATCTTTCCATTTTTTTATTCTCCATGATTTACTTTAATTATACTTTATACTGTTAATTCTAATGATTTTTTATCCCTGTGGTTAAAATTATTTCTAGATTTTTTTGTTGGATGTTGTAATTGGGAGTTTTTAAATTTAATTTTTAGATATTTCATTTTGGATTTATTAACATGACAATATATTTTGTATATTGAATTAATTTGGTGACTTTATTGAATTTATCAGTTCTAACATTTTTGGCGGAGTCTTTAGGGATTTTAAAATATAATGTCATATCTTTTCCATAGAGAGAATTTGATTTCCTCTTTTCCAATTTGGATGTGCTTTATTTCTGTTTCTTGGCTACTTTCTCTGGATAAGACTTTCATGAGGATTTTGAAGAGGCATAAGTGGAAATATTTTAGATTTACAGAAAACACTTTCACATTTTCTCAATTTAACATGATATTGACTCTTAGTCTGTCATTTGTAGACTTTATTACCTTTATTGTGTTCAGGTATGTTCTTTTTATAGCTGATTAGTTAAGGGTCTTTACTATAAAGTGTTGTTGAAAATTATTGAATGCTCTTTTCACATATGTTGAAATATTCCGGCTTTTTGTGTTTCAGTCTTTTGATGTGCTCTAATACATTTGTTCATTTGCATATGTTGAACTATTTTTATTCTCAAACATAAAACACATTTGATCATGGTGAATACATTTCTGGATATGCTAGATCACATAGTTTGCTAGTATTTTGTTGTGAATGTTGCAACTATGCTTATCAGGGTATTGGTCTATAGTTTTCTTTTTTGTTGTGTTTCCCTCTGATTTTAGTATCAATGAATGAGTTCGGCAAGTTTCCTTCATTGATTGACTGGGTGATTGATTACAATATCTTGAGAATAATTGGTGTTAGATCTGTAAACATTTCAAACAATTCAGTAGTAAAACCATCAGGTCCTTGGCTTTTCTTTGTTGCAATACTTTACTAGTGATTCAGGATTTTTAGCTCAATATCGAACTGTTCAGACGTTCTCTGAGTTCAAGTTTAGTTCTGGTAAATTGCATGTCTACAGACTTTTCCATTTTGTATAATTTTCAGTTTTCTACCATGTATTTGTTCAAAATACACCTTTCTTCTATATTTCTTTTATATTTTTATATTTTATATATTTCTTCTTTTGTATTTCTGTAGTATGTGTTGAAATGTTTTATATGAACCTTGATTTTCTTTTTTCAAGTATTATCTTTTTTCTTTATTAAGATGGATAAAAATCAGTAAAATATTTTCAATGAGCCAAACTACTGTTTTATTGATATTTTGTATTTCTAAGCTTCTACTTAATTTTTCCTGCTGTAAAATTTGCTATTTCTTTTTCTTTTAAAAAATTAGGGGTTTAGTTTGTACTTGAATACCAAGTCTTTGTGTTGTGTTGTTAGGTTCTTTGTATAAAATGTATACATTTTTGACATAAGTTTTTATTCCTGCAAAATTCTTTCATTACTGGGTTTGCTATATTTCATAAATTTTTTCTGTATAGTTTTTAAATTTTCATTTTTTCAATAAATTTCTAATTTTCTTTTGTTTTTCATCAACTCCTCTTAATTAATGGCCATATGATTTAGTGTCTGTGCATTTCTATAATTTTTAAAGTTATTGTTGGTCTCTAATTTTTATTTCACTGTTTTCCAAGAGAAAACATGATATAGTTTTGACTTTATTTTTATTCATTGTGACTTGTTCTGTGGCCTAATATATAGTCTGTCCTGAAAAATATTCTATGAGGTGACTAGAAAATAATATGAATTGTGACTTTCATGGATGAAATAGTTTATAAATATTATGAGCATCTGATATATAATGTAGTTTAACTTCAATGTTTTTGTTGATTTTTGCATGGATGAACTGTCCATTAATGAATATGGGTTGTTAAAAGCCCCTGATAATTATTGTGTTGATATCTAACTATTTAATTTCAGTAATGTTAACTTTACCTGAATGGATGTTCTATTGTTGGGTTCACATGTTTATAATGGTTATTTGCTCATTTTGAATTGATCTGTTTGTCAATTTAATGATCTTCTCTGTCTCTTTTATTTTGTTTACTTAAAATCTATTAAATATGCTGTAGAAATAGCTATGGCTGTTAATTTTTCAATTGCATGGAGTATCTATTTGTATCTTGTCACTTTTAAAATATATTCCTTGCTTAGTCAAGTCAGCTTTAAACAGCACATCTTTTTTAAAGTAGTTTTATTATTTAAAAAAAAAAACTAAGTGGCTTTGTATCTTTTATTTGGGTATTTCATTCATTTACATTGAAGTTCCTCAATAAAAATTATTTCTGTCATTTTGTTAATTTTGGAGGGTATCTTTTATTTCTTTTAATTTTTATATCTCAGTGTTGATTCATGGTTTGTTGGATTTCTGGAGTGATATGATTGATTTTTTCATCCTTTCATCAGGATGCCTGTTTTATAAGTGAGCTTTATTCTTTTGCATGTTTTTATCATGGTATTTACTGCCTTTACACTTCCAGAAGTAGAATACTTTTAATAATTTCTTGTAGAGCTGCTCTGGCAGTGATGTATTCCTTCAGATTTTGCCCATCTAGGGAAGACATTATTTCTTTATTCCTGAAGGATAAATTTGCCATAATCTTTCTTAGCTTATTATTTTATTTTTTTATTTCAGAAGTCTTAATATATTATCCTAACCTCAGAGCTCATAAAATTTCTGCTGAGAAATCAGCTGTTGTTTAATGGGAGTTGTGATAAATGGATCCTGAGATTGTTCTCCTCTTATTCTCTAAATTCTTTAATTTTCTTAAGCTTTATTATGGTTTACTATAGGATGCCTTGGAGTTAATTGTTTTTAGATCAATACTATTTGAGACTCTTTGAATCTCCTGACATGAATGTCTATTTCTAAAAATTTGGGAACCCTTCAGTCATTATAATTGCATATGTTTTCTACAAGATTTTTTTCTCTTCTCATTCTAGAATATCACAAAGCAAATATTTGCTCAATTAATAATGCCTCATAAGTTTAGTAGGGTTTATTTATTTATTTCTAAATTATTTTCATTTTTTAGAAATTGGTCTCATTGAGTTATTTCAGAACATCTGTCTTCATGTTCAATTCTTTCTTCTGCCTGATCAATTTGTTTTGTTTTTCTAATTTCATTAAATTGTCAATTTATATTCTTTTACCTCTCACTGGTAGGGTTGGTGATATGTAGTGGCTTTTCCCCATGACAGTATGTGCTTGAACAGTGACTCTGTTTTCAAGATTATAATGTGGTCTAACAAGTTGTACTCTACAGGTTGCATGGTAGAGCATGAATTCCTTTTCTCAAGCTAACTCACCACATGAACTCCAGGAAGCCCCCAATTGTGCCCAATTGTGAGGCTCAGTGAGTTCCCCTGTAGCCAGCATTGTGGAAATTTGTGGCAACAATGACTTCAACTGGGCCATTTTTGTTTAACCTTTCCCCTGTAGTGGGGAGTCATCCCAGCTGAGGATCCCAGGTTGTAGATAATGGAGCACATGATACTGTGCTTTTATTCCAAGTCTTTATATCTTAAAAGCTTCCTGTCCTTCCATTTCCAGAATGCACTGTTACCCTGTGCCACTTACCTGGAAATTCAATATTCATTTGTTGCTTTGATTTTTCTTTGTGAAGGACGAAGGCGGCAGGTATATAAAGTTGGCCATCTCATGGATTCTTCTACAATACTTCCTTCCTGGACTTTACCTTAGGAAATACAAGTTTTTCAATTGTACATTTTAAAACCCACTTCGCCTGTTTTCTGCTATCATAGTAGAGTAAACCTTGGAAACACTCGCTATATTTCCATGATTGCTAAATGTTGCCTGCAACAAAACTCAGTGGTTGTTTAAAAAATATTTTCTATGGGGCCAGGGATTTAGCTCAGTGGTTCCAGTGCCTGCCTCACAAGTGCAAGGACCTGAGTTCGATCCCTGGTACCAAAAAAAAAAATGTTTTCTATACTACCATAATAGATTTGCACATCATTTATTCTCTGCCTTTTGATGATGATAACATTTTTTCAGACTCATTATTCAGCAGAACCTCCTCAAGAAACAAATTGACAGTGGTCTCCTGCTGGGAAAATTTTCAGCAAGGGTTTTTTAGTTGAAGACTTTCACATTGTATGTGAGGGTTTCTGAGTCATTAATCTTTTAAACACTACAGATATTCCTTGTTTAATGACTTACCTGATTAACAGCTGTTCCAACTTATGACTGAGGTGTGCTGTTAGGACATAGGGCACACCACTGACACTTATGGCCTGTCTTCTCTTTTTTTAGTTCTATCCATCTTGTTTATAGAGCCTCGTTTTCTTTTTTTGTATAGTATACCTTGATATACCGTGCTATAGTGTTATATATTACAGCATTGCATGTAAAAGTTACGCAAATAAAGGAAAGTCCTTAACCTGGAGTTTCTGTTGATCATTTCCTTATTCTGAACATTGTAATGCACACACTATATACAATTCCTCACTTAGTGACCAATTCATTTAACGACCTAGTCCCAGGAGCAGACCTGGGTCATTAAAAAGAGTGTCAAAGGCCGGGGATTTAGCTCAGTGGTTCTGCCACCTGCCTCGCAAGTAAAAGGTCCAGAGTTCGATCCCTGGTACCAAAAAACCCCCCAAAAAACAAAAAAACAACAACAACAAAAAAGAGAGTGTCAGTAATTTCAATGCTTAAAAAACAAAAACTTTCTGATATATATCAAGCAAGTTACAATACAATGAGTTTACTATATTAAAATATAAATTTTTTTAAAGTTTTAGCCTGGATTTTTTTCAGTGATTATTCCACTGATCTACTGTTGTACGTGTGCATAAACACACAGATACATGTACACTTTTCTTTCCATTACAATTAACTAGGGTCCATAGTAAAGACAAATTAATAAATTCTCTCACAGGAAGATTTCTAGTAAAGAGATATAATACAAGAAACATTTCTTGTTTTTCTGTTTTTTTGTCTTTGGAAAAATGAATCATTTTCCTATGGAGGAGGGCAATTTTGTACTAGGTTAAAGAGTACTACTTATCTCTTTTATGTTTAACAGTGAATAAAGTAGATTCACTCTGTCAATAGCTGCCCTCACAAATTCAGGGAATTATTGATTTCACCATTAAGGAGATCATGGCTGCAAGTGGAATCTTAACTTCATTAAGCTTAAGTAAACATATCGTCATTACCTCAGACCCATCTGGGTTTTTTCCGCAGAGTGATCAAGAATGTCAAATGAGATGTAATAGAAATTGCTTTTCAGTACAGTACAATAGCAAAGGGTTTGGAGTCCAATGCTTAGATAAAATTTAATTTGCTGTGAACTCGTTATGGAATTTAGGTATATTTTTAGTGCCTTTGGAATTCAGCTTTATCTTCCATAAAATAAGAGTAGTTTTTGTTCCTGATTCATAGAGTTGTGATTAGATATGATGGGATAGTATATGTTATAACACCTGGTATAAAATAAATATTAACTTATTATTTTTATCCACAATCAGAGATTAAGAATTTTGGGTATACTTAGGAAAGAAATGGTAGAATATAAAATTCAGTTTTTCTTTGATGATAGATCATTAAATGTCTAATTAAGTACAGTTATTTATGTAAGTATATAAGAATGGCTATTTTTATGAGAAAAGTGGTCTGCAAATAATGTAGTTTGGGGATTTATGGCAAAATACTGATAGAATACTATAATAAATAAACAGAGGTACAATAATTCATTCACCTCAAATGTGAGCTAAAGTTTAACTTTTTAAGTTAAATTACCTGAAGTACCAATCATGCATGGTAAGATTTTCTTGAAAAATGAATGAATTTTTAGATAGGCCATAGTTGAATATCTTCATAACATTCCAAGGAACCCATAGGAAGAAAATGTTGTATGAGGATAATACATAACCCCTTATTTGTGTTGAAAACTACACCGATGCTATGGTTTGTGTTTAGATGTCCCCCCAAAGCCTCGTGCAGATGAGGTGGGACTTTCTTTTTCGGAGGTAGTTGAATCTGTAATGTGTGATGCTGGGGTTATGGGCATGTTATTACTGAACCACTACATGTGAGTGATTAGTTTGGCACTGACCTGATCCCGGTAGTCTGAAGAAGATAAAAAGGGCAGAAAGATGCTGTTAAACTCTCTTGTTGCCTTCGCTACCTTGTGTGCATCATGTTGTTTCTTTTCAGGGATGTCTGTTTGCCATCACTGTCTTAGAGCCAGCCAACTATGGACTGAAACCTCTACGAACTGTAAGTCAAATAAAGCCCCTCACCCTTTTAACTTTGGCTGTCCTATATTTTGCCTCAGCAACAAGAGAAGGGTAACTAACATAACTGAGATTCCAATGCACTTCAGTCAGTATGCCAGAGAGAGAGAAAGAGAGAGGAAGAAGGAGGAGGAGAGGAAATAAAAAGGACACACACTAGGCTAGACTATCTTGTACTACATTTTTGTTCACTATGTGTACAAGCTTACTAGGGCTGCCATAACAGTACCATGAATTGCATGCCTTAAGAAAGAAAAATTCCTGCCTCACAGATCCAAGAAGTTATAAATTGGTATATTGGAAATTATTGTTTATCTCAGGCAGAGAGCTGTTTATTTCACAAGCACTACTCTTATTTGCTGGGCTATACCTGCCCATTATTGGCTTTTAACTGCAGTAAATCCATGCTTCATGAATCTATAAGTTTGCATGTTCTCCATTATTTTATTCATCACCTGCAGAGCTATGAAGTGAATTAGAAATTTTCTCCTTTGGAGTCAGAGATACATGAAGTGTAATCAACATACATGGTAAATGTTTAAATTTAGAAAAATATTATGGTAAAAGACAAATTATCATTATTCCTCCTTAAAATACTCCCAAGATCAAGTTGTGGCTAAGGGAGGATGAGCAAATGTATTTGTGATTTTGAGAGGCGTGGTAGCACAATTTTGGTCCTGTAAATTAAAGGATTGCTGCCTTCATATTGGTATCAGCCGATGGATCAGTTAGAAAATGGAATTTAGGCAATTCTGAGCTTACAGGAGGCTACTGTATATTTGTCCACCTCTGCATATACAGAGTGAAAGAGCATAAGCAAAACTTACTCAGGGTCATGTTGTTAGGGAGGCCTTTATATTTTCTAACATGGTTCTTTGAAACAAAGGGAAATGTATCCATTTTCTGTCTTGGAATATCTTCATAGTCCAACATTTTACTTTAGCTTTAAATGGTTTTGCTGATAATACTCGAACTATGCAGAAATGTGAGATATTCTTGGAAAATTGTCTCATGATAGTTGTTTTTATAGGAGCTAATTTTAGCATTGAAAGTTTTACACCAAGTTATGTAAGACAGTTTTGTACTTTTATGCATGTGTGATAGACTTTGTACAATTTATGAGTCACACTATATATTTCTTATACGTACTTCTCAGAATTTCAGTTACCTATTTCTGAATACCTGACATAAATATCTACTTATTACCATACCGATATTTCAACAGGCCTGCAAATCAAATTTATTTCCTTTTCACATAAAATATTCCTTGTCTTGTAGTCCTCTGTCTCTTAATGAAACCTAATTCCATTTCTCAGGTTTAAGAGCTGAAATATTGTGAATCCTAAGTTTCCTATTTTACCTGTTCTCAAGTTCACTTCATGTCATCAACTTGATGTAATCTTCATTTCTTTCCTTCTGTTCCAATACTAATTTAAATCCGATTTTCTAATGTTTTAAAGTGTCTCACTAGATTGTTTGATTCTGATGTGTCTTCATTGAGTGTTTATTAAATTGAGTCCTCATGACATTAATGATATTAAATAATATAAAATATTGCAGTTTATACAGTAAAGTTTCATGTGCAATGGGTGGATAAATAACATATCACTATAGGAACCAAATACATAATATGAAACTTCAACAGTTGTAGTTTCATGAAAACATACTGTCATAAGAGAATGCACTAGGATGGTATGAGTTATCAGGCTGAAAGGAGGGCAAGGAAAAGAGACTTTTTGATTGATTTGATTTTATCTAAAAACTATCACATGGTTGGACACATCAATAGCAGGACTACTTCAGGTGAAGGAAGTTGTACAAGTCTATGATAGGAGGAAATCTGATCCATAGAGAAATTCAATGAAGACAAACATAACTTTTACAAGAATTGCATACTAAATTCCTACTATGATAATTTCCTAGGTACAGTGTTTAGAATACTGGGCAGGGGGGAGACCATGAGATAGATTTTACATTTAATAAGATTGTACATGGCAAATTTGGACATCAGAAAATTTAAGTAGGTGGTTATGCAATAATCTGGATTATCATACATTGATACTGACAATATAAATTGCAATGGCTGGAGGTAATTAGATTAGTGAAGTATGAAATATCTAAGAATGAAAAAAATTAATTTTTTATGGAATTATAGGAACACAGATAATGAAGACAGAAGCTTAAATTTCTGGTGGACTGGACAGATTATGTCAGTAACACGCTTAGAAAATAATTTTTCTTGGAATCCCTGGTATGTGGATCTACTTGTAAGACTTTTGAATGAATCTTCTTTTACAAAACTAACCACTTTGTAGGAACTAAAATTGTAGTTTGATTTACTATACTATAATTGTACTAGACAAGATTCCTTCAAAGAAATATCTCAAACTCAAGAAAGGAAAAACAAAATGTATTTTTATGTATTTCTTTATCATCTTAATACTATTTTGTAAATTTTCTCTTAATGTTCATAATTCTCCAGGAAAACATAATACCAAAGATAATACTATATATTTGTTTATACATTTATAGATATTTGTGATTATACATAACATCATAACTTTTTCATATTATCCTGGAGATCACTTTATTAGGAATGATAGATAATTAACAACTGAGAATGCACATTTTACAATAGAATCTAAATTAAAATGTGAGATTTTCCTCACAATATTTAACTGTACCTTAGATTCATTTCAAATTATTTGTATAATATTCAGATAAATTTTTATGAAACTACAAATAAACAATAACTTACATATTAAAATATTTAAAACTAGAATAAATGAAAGAATAAATCAGAACTGAATCATTATTAATATTGAAATTAAATGGATGTTCAGCAGGCTATGACTCTATCATTTCCCTTTCCCCAGTGATTGTAAAATTGTAGTTAATTGGCTAATATGTTAATGGAATATCAATTGTGAAAATAGGTATTTTCCTTTTTTTTTGAAGTTAAGAGAGTTTTATTGGGAATAAGAAAAAGAAGGAAAACGCCTAGATGTCCAGGAGGGGTCCTGAATGGGTGGCCACACTGCGTATGTGTGTTTAATTATTAGGAGATATTTGTGATAAAATGGAAGAAAGTTTTTTATGTAGATATAATGTAATTGAACTATCAATTTTCAAAATAATGCCTTAGTTAAGGGCATTTATTACTTTATATTCATAGTATTTTCAGTTAGAAAATTAATAGTAGTACTCAGCTCAAAGAGTATACTATATATTGATTCACTGTTACTACTGACATTAAATCAACAAAAATCCTAAAATACCATTGATGTAATTTTCAAGTATAGATTTCTATTTTTTAAAAAAACTTAATTTGGAAGTATATGAACAATTATTTTTTACATTTATTTTAAAAAGTCAGATTTAAGTTGTTTTACAATAAAGAAACAAAACATCAATTTCGCATAAACTAACTGTTACAAAAGGTATTAAACTCACAGCTAAACCTTTTTATTATTATTATTATTTTGTAGTAGGGATTGAACTTGGGACCTTGCACTTGCGAGGCAGGCACAGGAACCACTGAGCAGACTTTTAACAGAACTATTTTATTTTATAAAAGTTAATTGCAAAATAATAGATGTTTTACATAGCACAGTGAGGGATTTTTTTCAACGCACATTTTATACTGTTTTCATTAGTTGTCAAATTTAAATTGGACTTCCATCAACTTAGTTTTCACTCTAGATATTAATGTAGCACAACTCAAGATGGTTTCATTTATAACAGCATCAGTGAAACCTGTATCGCTTTCTTGTACATGGCTTGTAACACACAATCAATCTGCACACTGAACAAAATTCACACTCTGACTCCATAACATTATACATAAACCTGGGAACTTACTTTGTACATTACAGACCATAGTTTTATAACATTATTCTTGAAATAATTTTCCAATAATAGCAAAATCATATCAAATGCACAAAGATTAGTCTGTGTTACCTAAAGAAAGTGTTCAAGACTAGTGCAAAGAACAAGAGAAAATGTGAGAGACAAACTTCTTTATCAATAAAAATTGAAAAAGCAAACTCCATGTATAAATTTGGACAACATGCTAGAATTAACTTATATATATATAAAAACGTTGAACCCTGTCAAATCAGTAATGTGTGTTCTGTAATGACCTTCATTAACCATGGCATTCATAGTCCTTCATTTTTATTTTATTAGTATATGTTTGCAGTACATGCCTGTTATAGTCATATTAGGAAGTTAATTCATGTACATAACACAGCTTGATTCCTTTTTAAGCACCTTTCTTGCCGCTCTGTCCTTCTCTAGTTCTTCCACCCTTTTAATTCTTGTGGATATTATTAATCTTAGTTCATGTTTATGGCATATAATGTCCACATTCATACCTAGTTCGTCTAAGAACTCATTAGAGAAGCTTATAAAAGGTGAATGTAGAGGTTACATAAGGCAAATTTCTGAATTATCTATTTTTAAAAAGAAAAAAGACAATGTTATGGCATGCATTAAAGTACTGAAAAAAACCCAGAAATTATATTCCATGACACCTTTCTAAAATTAAATGTGAGCAAAGATGTTCTGTCAATCTTCTTTATCTTTTTTGGGTAGACATAGGTAGTGAAACCCATTTCACTTCAACAAATAAAGTGTTTTTCTAAGTCATTCACGAAGCCATATATGAGCACACACACACACACGTACATACATGTACACACACACATACACACACACATCCGACATTTCTGCAAGATGACAAATAATTTAATATATTAGAATGGCACTGATTTTATTTTATTTTGCTTTTTGGTCTAGGTTCTGAGGTTCATGCTAACACTATGACACTTCCTCCTACTCTCCATATAAACAGAAAGTATAAAAATCTTAACAGCTTTTCCCCTTTTTGAAATATGAAATAGAACATCTTGATGCCCACAGTTTCTATTCAGTTCAGTTCTAAGCTACACAAGCAAGAGTTTGATGTCAGGGCCACGGATTTAGCTCAATGGTGCCTCTCCTGCCTGGAAAGTGCTTGGTCCTGAGTTCAACCCCTTGGTACTGAAAAAAATAATAATTTGATACCTCTCTCCTTATAGTACAAAGTTGAACAGGTGATATACTGTTTATTTGATTTAGCTAAATGTTTACACCATGAAAAATGGGTGAGATAACCACGCTTGCATCTCTGTCACTATTTGTTAATCACTTTATGCTACTATATTTTTAAAGTAGGGACTGTAATAAGTTTGTTTATTCATCTACAAGCAGATGAAATTGATTCTTGTGAAAAAAAGAGAGGAAGAATAAAATGATCAGTCAGCCCAGGGATTTAGCTCAGTGGTTTCGCCGCCTGCTGCACAAACAGAAGGACCCGAGTTCAATCCCGGTACCAAAAAATAAAAATGAAAAGATCAGTCAATAAAATATTGAAAATGTATAGTAAAGAAAAAGCAGCCTATAGGGAGCTGAGTTGTTCTAATAACATTTTATGCTAATATCATTATTACTGACCAATATAAATAACTCAGAATGTTTTTAAAAACACTAGTACTATACAATAAAGAAAGAAGAATAAAGGTACATTAGGTAAGCTTTCATTTGTTTTGCTTCTAATTTTTGTGACTCTCACCTGATGAAGATTATTTGTAAAGATATTTAATCCATGTCAATTATTTTTGCAACTCTTGGCTTGATACATAAGTGAATGTAAGTTATATTATTCATATATGTATGTAGAGAAATTGATCTGTATATTCGTAATTTTTTGAGTAGGTGTGTGTGTGTGTGTGTGTGTGTGTGTGTGTGGTGGGAGAGAAGTTTTATTGATTGTCATATCCTAGAAGGGGTGTTTGCAGTTACCATTTTACTTACCTACATAGAAATTTTATTTACTAAGTTCCAGTTGAGAATGAATTTCAAATGGCTAAACAACTCCTTTGAAGATTCTTCATCTATGCTTGAATCAATTCAAGTATCTTAGCCTTTCTGTTTTAGGACTCATTTCATGGAAGACAAATTTTCATGAACCCCCAGTATAGCGGTGTTGATGGTTTTGAGATGATTCAAATGATCATGAAACCTAGATCCCTAGTGTGCAGATGAGCAGTTCACAGGACTTGTCTCCTAAGAGAATCTCAAACTCCCACTGGTCTGAGAGGAGGCTGAGCTCACCCAGTAATGAGAGAGATGGCTACCTGGTTATGTACAGGTTGTGTGCTCTTCAACTCCTGCTCCAGGTCTAACAAGCCGTGGACCATTACTGTTCAGTCTCCAGGGTTGGGGATACCTGTGCTACACCACCCAACATGTGGTTAGTTCTTTCTGTACAAACTTTGTACTTAAGGTTCAAAGACCTCAAAAAAAAGTTTGTTTCTGTATAGGTTTTATACTGCAGTATGGTCTTACAAAAATATCATAATAATTGTTATTATTTGGAATTTAAATTTTTAAAAAATGCAAACATGCTTTACTAAGTTATCATGATGTAGGTGTGAAAGTCTTCAAATTACTGCTGAAAATTCTGTTTTTATTATATTTGCTCACAATTACATCATTTTGTTGTTCAAAAACAGTTCACTCCACATCATTATTGGACCAAGGATCCTGCATTTCTTTGTCTTGGTCTATATTTATATCTAAGTGATTTTTACCTTAACTTATCAATAAATTCTGTAAGCTAGATTTCACTTTAATATATAAAATAATAAATTACAGTAATATCGTACATGTCAGTTTCATAATAGATTATAAGAAATTTTTGATGAAAGTTAAAAAAATCTCATGATATCACAGATATTATTCTATTAAATATTGTAACTAATGAAGATAATATAACTCTCAGTCTCACCTGCAGACCCGACTTTTCTTTTAAAAATTAAACTAGTTGTCAATAAAAAAATTAGACGATTAAGACTACATTCAGAATTAAAAGACAATATAAGGATAAAAATCGTAACTCTTGATTACTATTCCTACTTATCTCTATGTCCTCCCAATAATATTATTTAAATTTCTCAATACTAGATGTGGTTCAAGATGTGCTTAACAAAATTGTGCATACAGTCCAAGATAGCTAATTTAAATTAGAACTTCAAATCTATGTATTTTTATACATGATTTGATTAGAATTGGAATGCATGTCTAAGATATCTAAAACATACAGGTTGAATTTATTCTACTTATATCTCTTTTTGTATATATTATTTTAATATATTGATTAAAATTATATATGTCATGTAATTGAATATATGCATACATATTGTATTCACCTGAAGATAATATGATTTTCATTGTTTCCTTTATTTCTAAGGAAATGATTTATCATTTCTTAGTATTCTATTTAAGAAGAAAGGAAAATACACATATTTGACTCAGGACTAATATATATACTTTGTAAATCATATGTGAGATATCTAAAGGAAAGTGGAAGTATCTGTTTTTGAATTGCGGATAGTAAGTAGAATTTGATAAACTTCCAAAGTGTCTATTTCAGAGGAAATGTCTATTTTTGAAGTGGGGATAGTAAATGGAATTTGGTAAACTGTGCTTAGTTTAACAAAAATTATTCTTTGATCCTAAAATCTTAACTATCAGCAGAGCAAACTTGTATAAAGAGGTTTGAGAAGATTCTTAACCTAGTTCTTGAATTTAAAATACAATGAAATATGTTTCCCTTCACCTGTTTATTTTCACAGAGTGCAACTTCAGATATACTTAATTTATTCAGTACATATTCAGTTTGGCTGGATATTATCCATGTTCACTGTTAACTATTTTGAATGTCACTAGAAATTCATCACACACTATCACTGTCAATATTATTTTAATATTCAATGTTCCATAGTTTGTATAATTATGTTTTTACTTTTAAATAAGAAATTTGTCAAAATGTATTCATAGTGCCTTTGTCTTGTATTGTCTGCAACAGATTTCTGCTTGTAAGTATTCTCTTTTCATTTTAAAATTTATTTTTCCTTTATGGTATACTATTACCGTTGTTCTTACAATATTTCTTTTTTATGATGACAAAAAATTCATAAATCTTATTTTCATTGTACTGTTTTATTCTTATTTAATAAATGAGAGAATACAAAAATGAAAAGAAACTAAAAAACTGCAAGATTGGGTGAATAAATACAGTATAGCTGTGTATTTGATGGGGAGTATGCAGTTGTATGTCATAATTTTCTTTTAAATTTAAATTACATGGCAGGCAGAGTTGTCTCTGGCATGTTGTTAGGATAAAAATGTACTTGTTATACACACACATCCAGATATTTTCATAGAAAGGGAAAGAGGAAAAGTTATTAAAAACTATAGAAAACAGACTGTGCCTATGGCTGAGCATTGAGGTTTCACATTGTATGTACATCATCTCAGGTTCCAATTCCAGGAGTGGTTTTGGCCAGATGATCAATGATTTACATATTGTAGCTGATTTATATGCTTTAGTCTGAATGAATTCAAAGTAACTACTATATCCCATGAAATATACCTTCAAATTTAATTGTAATAAGAGTAACTGAACAATATTCTTTAAATGTATTTGACTTTATGTTGTATTTGCAATTAGGGATATTTATTTTGTCATTCAAAATATAAAAATAAGCAATGATTGTGATGAAAATACATGTCACATTCAAAGATTCACAAATAAAATCATAAATTGTTTAATAAAATATTTTAGTACAAAACCATTTCAATGATTGATGTACCTTATTAAAGTACATCTGCTAAAATCCGAGTCATATAGAGACAGACCATACAGACAAGATATAATCTAAAACACATACAGTGGGGAAGGGTTATATACCAAGAACTCAGAACAAATATAGAAAAAATGAAGAAAGCAAGAATTAAAGAATCAACTCTTTATGAGTCAATTAAATGACTGATCATTGTACAAAAAGTAGAGAGGTCAGGGAAGCAGAGAAGAAGACAAGGAAGGGGTGAGAGGAAGAAAAGAAAGGAAAGAAGAAACCAAAGGAAGAAGAAAATATTTCCTTGAAATTAATTTTGCTTGCTCAGAAACTATTATATCATACATAAAATTTGTAAACACTGAGATGAATTTATTTCCCAGTTGGAATAGAAATGATTCTTATGTCAATTTTAAATTGAAATTTTTTTTCCATTCTTTAAACGGTTGGTTTCCTGAATGTTTGCAATTTGAATAAAAAGTAGGATGATTTTCAAAGAGGAATTAAGTTTTTTAAATTCAGGGAGTTTTTAAAATTAAAAGGGAGTAAGAGAGCAACTTTCTGTTTGCACAACGTATTGCCTGCTGTTTTCCATAAACAGTAACTGTTCTTTCTTTGAACCTTTGCCCCATAAAAATAGAGAGAAAAAAAAATCAAATGAATTCAATTTAAACATTTGGAGTTTTCTTGGTAGAGCTGTTGTATTTTATCAAAATGTCAAGCACTTACATGCAGATGGTTTATGTTTGCTGCTATTTTAAGAGCAACATTCCATGAATTGTAGCTGGTATTGATGAAAGTGAGGTGCATTACCACCTCCTAAGAGCTGGAATAGCTTCCCCAGACGAGGACAAAGGCAGGAAAAGCACCTGCTCTGAGCTACAGGACGTTGCCTAGAAATGCAAGCTATGTTTGTTTCCTTACCTGTGTCTTACAAACAGCTTAACGAAAGACCTCAGAGCGAACAAATTTTCTTAGATATCAACTTAAACAAAAATGGATAATGTATCTAAAAAAGTAGTTAAGATGTGCTTAATTATTCATGTATGTAGAAGGAAATTTGAAAATTATTTATAATCACTTGTTTATTGTTCATTTTTCTAATTGTTTTATATTTTATGATTATTTTACATAAATTATGACATGAAATTAAGTTAGTTTATTTCAAAAGTTCTCAGTATAGAGAAATATAGTTATTAAGGTTCTTTCTTTCAAATTTTTATATAATGCCATGTTACACAAATTCTGATCCTTACATTTGTCTGCTACCAAATTTATGGCAATGTATTCCTTTTTAGAGAGATGGTTAAAATATATAGAAACAAATATTTTGTTAAAATTTTAAAATGCACCTCTGATTGATCTTAGGAGGCATGGAGTAGACAAACAGAGATTCTAGGGAGACAAAGTATTTTTTCATTTGCATCCTAACTTCAGGGTTTACTGGTTTTGCTCTTTTTCCACGTTATTATCTCTGAACTACATTGCATTTAAAAATGAATAACAACAGTGCCTAGAATCTAGGATGTTTAGAGTATCTACATGCTTATAGCAACACACTTGAATTAATAATATATACAGTGAAAGTACATTATTTGTATATTCTGTATTTAAAAATATCTGTACTAGCTAAAATTTACTTCTAACCTCAAAAATCAATAAACTGTGCACTTTTGCCCTACTTTATGTGTATACCCAGTGGTGAACATTTTGGGCCAGTTGCACAAAAATTACTCGCTGAGTTTGGATAAGACAAAATTCTTATTTAATTTTATTTCTTTCAGTCATATATTTTGTAAGACATTTTGGATCTTTGTGCTTTATGTGTGCGATTTCACTGTTCAATATGACCCCAAGTATGATGTTGAGGTGCTTTCTACTACTTCTAGGCAGAAGACAAATGCGTCATATCTTGTGGATAAAATTTAGTGCTTGCATTATTGACACTTGAGTTATATTGCTCTTGACCATGAGATCAATATTTATAAATCAACAATACTTATGTTAAAATATATTATTGTATTACTTTATCTTATTTATACAAGTTAGAAAAGTTCTAAAATTTTACATTAAAAGAGTTTATCAGCATTTATATTCTTGCAAAATAATATCAAGTAACTTACCAGATGTTAAACCAAGCAATTTTGATTGACAGAATAAATAATGATTCTATTGAGACAATAGTTTCAGATCTCTGATTGGTAATTAAAACAATTACATATTAACTTAATAATGATGGAAAACATAAATAATGTAATTGAATGTGCCCATGTACCTTCATAGGTTTTTCTTTTTACAGTCTCATTAAAATATATATATATATATATATATATATATATATATATATATATATGCAGTTTCATCATTGTAACTAATGTTTTACTAAATACAATCAAAATTAATTTGAATTAGTGTATTTTGATTCTTTTTACTTTAAAATGGTTTTCCAGTTGTAATCTGGCCAAATCTAAATGTCTATTCTACTCATACTAATACGACTGATATTCATATAGTCTAAAAAGTTTCAATTTACAGATTATCATTTCTGTTGCTCATCACAAATCTGTGTTATTCAGGGGAAGGATTACTTTTTCTTTCAGTTTTCAGTGAATGAGATCCCTTTTGTGAGAATTTTAACATATGTAGGGAGAAGGAAAATAATAGAAGACCTTGAGCATATAACCTGGGGGATTGTTGCTATGGAGACTACACAGACAATATGAAGTAAGGATTTTTTTAAAAGGTAAAAATTCAAGAAGAATAGCTTGAGAAATATATGTGACAATGTAGATAGTAGATAACAATCTGATTTAACCAATCAAGAAGTCACATAAATTCAATGCACTCTTTTATATGGCCTTTCAAGCTTTCCGTCTTTTTTTTTTTACTAATTTCTCTTAAGTTGTCCAACCGTTCTTTCAGAATGCTTCCCTCTACTTTACCCTTCTACTATTTTACCTTCTGTTTATAGAGTATTTCCTACTACTACAGGCAGGTTCAGTCTGTAGACAGCAAGTGAACACATCTGTGTTATAAGAAAGAAAGTTTTAAAAAGTTGTTGTACTTATAAACATTAGCAATATTAACTACTACAAAGAGAGTATAGTGCAGAAAATGTCTCAACATTCTGCTGAAAAACATAAAAATACCATCATCTTTCTGTGTGTGTGACTTTTTAGTCCAACTTTCTACTATTTATAACCTGTTGTTGTATTTAAAAATTATTCTTTATGACAATTTTTCAAAGCATTTACTATTATTTCATATAAAATTATCTTCACAGATAATCTTTGTGAAATATTTTTTCACTTTTGAGACAGTACAAAGCACATCACACATGGTAAGCAACATACTACTAAAAAAGTATTGTCTTCTATGTTAAGAAGTAAAACTTTATTATTCACAGTTCTCAACTCTGAGAAGCCCAAGGTCAAAGTATTGGGTGATTTGCTTCCTCTTAATGGTTGTGCCTTCATTAAATTTGGAAAGAAATCATCTGTCTCTTGTTTCTTCTTAGGTGTGCATTAATTCACTTCTGAGCCTTCAATTCTCATGATTAAATTAACTTCCAAAGATTCTAACTCTGAATTATGATTAGGACTTGTAAATATGAATTTTTTTGAAGCTACAATATTCACTTCACAGCTTTTTTAGGGGACACACGTTCAATCCACTCTTTTATCTACTTCCGTTTTGAAAGATGAGCATCATAGTAGTTCTGAAAGAAGAAATTTTGGGGAAAATAGAAACATTCAATTTAAATCATATATTAGGATATTTTCACTTAAAGCTTCTAAAGTTTATGTCAGGAAAAAGAAACAAAACAACAAAAGAATCCATGCAGTTTAATAAAAAATAGAATGATACCAATTTAAAAGATTAGTGTGGCTGTTTTAATAAACTTTCAAATATAGCATCAAAAACACTAAGTCAGGATGTCAGACACTGGAAAAGAAATTTTAAAAAATGAAATTTAAAGATTATAAATATGAATGTAAACATTATATAGTTGATTAGTGTGTTTGGTTTCTCATCAATAGAATCAAAGGCCGAAAACCCACAACTTCAAAGAGGAAATTGTTTATTTGGCTTATGTTTTCGAAGGATTCGGTCAATGGTAAAAATATCATAGCTGAAGACATAGTGGAGAAAATCTGTTCATTTTGTCTCACTGGGAAGCAGATCACAGGGAAGAGCATCCGTAAGAGATAAACCCTCCAGGAGCATTCCATCTGTGACCCACCTGCAATTGATCCCCACCTCCCAATAGCACATTTAGCTGTAAACATGAATAGATTACCCAGTGATGACCATGCTGGCCCTATGGTCCTGTGGTCCAATCACCTTTCCAGGGGTCTGTCAAAAGAAGTATCTCACTAGATTCATACTATTCTCCTATTTTCTGTTTTCTAGTCAGAGCTGTAATGGTGTGTGCCTGTTTTGTCCACTTCCATTTTGAAATATGTGAATGGTAGTAGAACTTTTGAAAGAAACAAATACAATATTCCATAGATTAAGTTCTAATACTATTTGAACTAATGGTAAGGGATCTGTTATGTTGTTTAATCAAGCTTCACTACTAAATTAATACAGAAGGGATATAATCTTATCTGATCTTTTATAAGTCTCTCATTTCAACATTCTTGAAAGCCAAATTTTATATTCATTTTCTTAGTTCCAGTAAATCAAACTGAAGTATTAAAACTTATTCCTGACTAACATGTTTGGTATTGAATATGCTCTTGGAACCAATAGCACAGATAATTTGCATTTATAAATTAGTATTGCTAAAAGAGTTTTTAAAATTCCCTAAGAGTAAATTATCCTTTTGGATTTTGCCTAATTCAATTTTTGTACAATATCTAACTATCTATACAATATCTTTATGTATGACTTTTTATGGTTTTCAAATGCTTAGAAATAAAACCTGTAGGTAGTGATTTATGTAATGTTGTCATTGCATAAATTAATTTTTTCAATTGGTGTAACAGCAGGTATCCATTATAAATATTCCACACTATATATAGGCTTATGTTTATGGGTTATGTTTACAGAGAACATAAATATATTTACAGAGAAAGTAAATATATACTTTAGTTCTTGTGTTAATGTTGACATCTAACTGTAATAAGCTTTTTTATATATTAGAGACAATATAGTTAATTTAATATGCTTGAATTTTTGAGGTTAATTTGCATTAAAACATTGATGATTATTAGTATGCATACATGGTGTTGTATTTTTATTCTATTTAAAGCTCAGTTGATTTGTGGTGGCCTTAGACAGACCATTTCCTTGCAATTCTTGTGTATGTATTTTCCTGACCAGGTTCTATAAAATAAAATAAAACTGACTTGGCACTTAGTATTTGTCATTCATTCAGCCAAACTTTATACTTTGATTTTCACAACTTTATAGAAGTTGTACTTTTGTGATCCTTTAACAGAAGAGGCAATGAAAAGTAATATAGAGGGAAATCTTTTTGATTTTATCACTTATCTAGCTGATGATTGTAATTTAATATATGCTGAAATACATTAAGAGTTTTAATTGGTCGATGATATATTTTTGAACATGAAAATAAAAATGTAATAACATCTCATACTGCAGAGGCATATTTTATTAATTGATGGCAAAATGCAGTCCTAGTGTAAATTATTACTTAGTACTTTTGGAAAGACTAGTGTATACATGACCAAGATACATAATTCTTATTCTCGGTAATAGCAAGTCAATACATAGCCTGTGAGAAATCCAGAAATAAAAATAGAATTTAAAACTAAAGTTTAAATATATGTACATGTACTTACATAATATAAGAACAGGTTGAGCATCCTTGTTCTGAAAATAAAAAATAAAAAATCCTCCAAGATCTAAAACTTTTTGACAGCTGATATGAGGTAACAAGTGGATAATTCTATACCTTGACCTATGTGAAAAGTCTCAGTTACACATGAGTGATCTGAAAATACTGTATAAAATTACCTTGAAGTAAGGTGTACAAGGTATACATGAAACATAAGTCAATTATGTGTTCAGATTTGGTCCCATCCTGGGATACGCAAATAGTCCAAAAAAATAAAAATAAAATATGAACCACTTATGATTTCAAGCACTTTAGATAAGGGATATTCACTCTGTAATTATGAAATGCTGCATGAAACAAGTGGGAACATCTAATTTTGTCTGAAACTTCAGAGCAATTTTGACATTTATATTGAAATTTATACATTAACTAATTATTAAGAGACAGGACAGGAGAACAATTTGTGTTAGCTCTTTCTTGTACTGGAATCTGCGTTCTATCTTGGCAAGAATTTTGTTTTAATCTCCCCAATACTTTAATGTGATATCTGTTTAGTGATTGGTAAAATACATTATGATAAATATGATATGATTCCTAGTGATATTTTCAGCTGTACCATCATTTTAGAAACATGTATCAAGAACCATAAAAATATTAATTATTCTGTAAGCCAATGACTGTAGAGCCAATTCTCTTTCTTTAGAAAATGATCCAAATTCCTTCATATATTTTATTCATTATTGTATTCCTCAGCTACTCACTGTCCTGTAAACCACCTAAATTCAAGCAATAGTGAAACACCTGTCTTATATACTTTTCTCATTGTTAAAACACACTATGTGACACTCAAAGTAAACGGAGGAAATGCTTATTTGACTCAGAGTTTGTAGAGTTTCAGTTCACAGTTGGCTGACTCCAAGGAAGAGTGGCATGGGAGAGGGACATTGTAGCAGAGAAAGAGTTCATGGCAGGCAGAAGGTACCAAAGCAGCAAAGTAGAAAGCAGTGAGAAAAACATCCTTCTTTGTGTCCTTTATATTCTATCCAGGTTGCACACCATTATCCACACCCAAAAATATCCCAAACAAATTAATGGACTAATTTAGTAATCACACACCCTTGATCCTAGCATCACACACTCTAGATCCAGCCACCTCAGAAAAGCCTCACCTATGAATGCATGAGGTTTTGTGGGGGCATGTAGACACAGGTCATAAAAGGTAGCCTTGAATCCAATTAAGTTATCAATCAAGATTAATCCTCACATTTCATCTGCTGTCATTTTGATACCCAAACTACACCCAAGCACATGAATTAATCTCCAAGTAAACACAAGGTTATAATTCTACATGGTGTAATATAATTGTGCCACATACATTTTATACATCTTAAACACACTAAAGCCCTTTCCAAATCCTCAACACTTCAAGCATTTCTCAAAATCACAAGTCACAATGACCTTCAATAAAGATGTCTGACTCTGAGCTGTAAAACGCCACAGCAAGTTGGATCATTTTAAAGACAATAGTAAGCAGTCCCATTTCAAAGGAAAAGTAGATGAAAATAGAAATGAATATGACCAAAATCTAGGAGGACAAGCGCTATGCCCTGAAGCTCCATGTCCCAGCATTCAGAGCACATGATGCTGAAATAGGATTTCTAGATGGCTTGGGTAGCACCACTCCTATTGTCCTTGTGGTTGCAGTGCTTGCAGCTTCTCCCTTGATCTGGTTCCACTAGCAGCCTGTGGCATTCCTCAGCAGACCTTTCAAATTCCTGGTATCTCCAATCTTCTGGAGCCTCAACTATCTCATCCCCTTTATTCCAACAGCTTCATATATCCACCTCTAAGTCATATATTACCTTGTATTCTAGGCCTTCCTCTGAAATTTGGGTTGGAGTTTCCTTGACCAAACAGCTGTTGCTTTTGTCCCATTAGTAAATCCAGGATCATATGAAGAACGTGACTCTGCAATCAATTTAAGCAATACCCAGACCCTTCTGCAGGAGACTTTGAGAGACTTGATGGCTCAGCATGTTCAACTAAATCCTGTGGAAGAAATGCCCTAAGCAGCCTTTCATGAGAAAGGGACCTAAGATCTCTGTTCTCAAATGAAATACTACAATTATACACATTTTCCCTGGAATGTGTGGTGTTCTACTAATTTCTGTGAGTTGTTCAGACATCTTTCTTCTTGTCCTGTCTCAAAATACATGATTTCTTGTTAATGATGTGATCTCTGCAGCAACCACATCTCCTATTGTCTCCAGTTTAAATGTGGTAGCTTTTCTGCCAAAATTTAAGTTTTTCAAACACATGCTTTTTGCTCCTGTGTCTCACTATAAACTGACTAAAAAGAGCTAACAGTACCCTCTCTCCTTCTGAACATTGGGCTGCCTTAACTTTTTCTCCATGAAATTAATTATGCACTGCCTACTCAGCTTTCTGCAGAGTCTCAGTGCATAGATCACATGTAGATACATCTTTTTTCAGAGTGCAATGTAACACACATGACCCATAGGTCAATTCCCAATAGAGTCCTCTTTCCCAAATAAAACTTCATAAACCTGGCCCTTACTATCCATATTCCTATCAGCATTCCAGTATTCTGAGCTTGGATCAGAAATAAACATCAGAATCTGTTTACAGTCTACAGCCATACCACCCTAAATGTGCTTGATCTCGTCTGGTCTCAGAAGCTAAGCAGGATTGGGCCTGTTTAGTACGTGGATGAGAGAATCTATTTACAGTATTCTAGGACTTCTCTAGCACTCCTCTCCAAATCTTTCCAAATTTCTCCCACAAAAAAGTTCAGATAATTCTTCATTATATTGCCAGATATAGCAGAGCAGTGACCCCGCTTATCTGTCACCAATTTCCTGCTGCTGGGACCAAGTTATCATACATAACTTAGAAAACTAAAATATATTGGGTTTAGTTTCAGGGATTTCAGTTCACGGGCACTTGGCTCCAAGGCAAGGACCTCATGGTGGAAGTGCATAACAAAGCTGCTTATGTCCTGGTGGCTGGTAAGTAGAGCAGGGGAACAGTGCTAGAATGGAAGAAACCACAGCCCTATTGTATCAAGAATCAAAGGGCCATCACCTACCAGAACAACCCAGAAAGGTGCTTTTGTAATTCCCTGAGCAAAGGAGTCATGATGACAATCAAGATTAACAGCCATTCCTACCATTTTAACATTTTTAGAAGTAAGTCCAAAGGATCTACAGTTCTGTTAAATAGTTCAATTAATCTGCACTTAAACCTTTCTAGTAGCTGATATTTAATTGTCTAATACTTCAAAAGTAGTAAAACTTATGAGGGTCTCTCTCTTTGATATTTTAATTTATACATCAGTAGAAATCTCCCCCATTTACAATTGTGCTACATCCTGATAAACCCATTATATTGAAAATGTTGTCTCTGAATCACATTTACTATACCTAATCTTTCAAACTGAGCACTCTGTAGAGACTTTTAATGATCAGTGTCTGACTGAATGCTACTGTTCACTGTCACAGAGAGAGTATTATGTCTCATATGGGTAGCCAAGGAAAAAAAAATTAAAAATGTTATGCAAAGTTTTTACTGAAGGCCGAAAACTTTGGCAACAATAAAAAAAAAAAAAATCAGGTCAGATGATGTAACTCAGTGGTAGAGTGAGTGCTGAGTATGCATGAGAAAGTGGGTTTGATTCCTAGGACCAAATATCAAACAAAGAAAGAAACCATCACAACCATCATGAATAGGGACCATCTATGTTGGAAATTATAAAATGAAGACTAACAGATTGGCAGAGGCTGGAAAGAAACTTTACTATATGATATTTAAACAAATACATCCAAAATATTAATCCACACAGCAAGTTAAACAAGTTAATGATTCTCAGTCTGATGATACAAGCAGTTTACATTTTCTAGGTTATATCCATTGGAAGGATTAATGTAGGGTAATATAAGCAAGAAGTAATGTGAATATTGGATTCAATGGTGCATACCTATAATCCTCCCACTTTAGGAGTCTGAGGTAGGAGGATCACAAGTTCAAGTCCAGCCTAGGCAACTTAATGATTTAGTAGAGCTGGTCTCAAAATTGAAAAAAAAATAATTTAAAAAATTAAAAAGGGAGGGGCATGTTTCTCTGACTTTCTGAGTCCCTGCAAGTATCTTAATTTGCATTCGGTTATTCAAGTAGCTTGCTTTGCTTTTCTCTGGCAACAGCAGAAACAGACTTAATCTTAACTAGGTTATGGAGCAACCCTAGAGGAACTATTGCAATCTATGCATGGGAAGGTCTATCCCAGTGATGGCCAACCTTTGAAAGATGAGAGCCTAAACTGCAACCTCAAACCGACTTATTTATTGCAAAGTGACAATGTTGCAATTAAACCCAAATACTGAGGTTTTACTCACACATTAGCATCTTTTGTTTTAAAAGAAAAACAATAATACCTATGCCATGGTTTGCCATGACTGGTGTCCTGTGATATTACAAAATAAGCTGTTTTCTATGCTCATCCATACTTTCTGTAAAATCACAAAATTTAAGCTGGTGTTGTGCACATCTGTAGTCCCAGCCACATGTGAGGCTGAGGTAGGAGGATCATTTGACACCAAGAGCCTGAGACCAGCCTGGGTCAAAATGGTAAGACCCTATCTAGAAAAAATAAATAAATTTTAGTGATTGGAGTATATCATCATATCTTGTCAGAATTTGCTTAGCTACTGTTATGGCTTGTGTCTAGATGTCCCCTCAAAGCCTCATGCAGTCAAAGGCACGCAGAGCAGTTTTCAGAGGTGGCTGGATCTACAGTGTGTGATGCTGGGATCAAAGGTATGTGATTAATAGATCAGTCAACTGACTGGTTTGGCATAGTTCTGGCTAGGATTAAGGGCATAAGTGCTATACTCACCCTAGGGCGGGTATCCTGTATGCAATATCAAGAACAGCAAGAGGCTTAATGTGCTCTGCTTTGCGTGCTTGCAGTGTACTAGTTCTGCTCTGTGTTACTCCTCTGCCATGCCTCCCTGACTTGGAGCCAAATAATAGCAAAGTAAATGCACTTAGTATTTTTATATCCATTAATAAATGATTGCTACTGTGTAGCCATAAAGATAAGACAAAGGATAAGAGAAAGGGGCCCTTTGTGTCTAGAACTCCCAGATTGTCTTCTCTTGCACACAAATAAGACATTGGAATGGTTGACCATGAAAATCTCACTTGGTTTGGCACCACCTTTAAACTGTCTTATTGAAAGACTTACTTGGCTTTGAGCTAGAGTAAATGAAGAACTAAAAATAGCACTTTTCTGATTGGTTTCATGCATAGTGCTCAAGAGCTGCTGTCATCCTGGATCCTGTATTCTGAGCATGTGCCCTGGATCTCCATGATGTTGACAGACATCACCCAGTTGTTTGACTAGTCTGTCCCAGTCCTAATCCTCTACCTCACTTATAGAGAGAAATAATATCATACAAGAAAGTACCATGGGGAAATGAAGGCAAAAATTTGGACTGATGTGTCTATATACCAAAGGAAGCCCATGGACTGCCATCATTCTCCACAATTAAGAGAGGCATGGACTAGACTTTCCTTCAGAGATTTCAGAAATTACCAAAATTGGCTTCTTGAATTCAGACTTCTAACCTTTAGAGCTGTGAGAAAATAAGCTGTTATTGTAAGCCATTCATCATTTGGCATCTTGTTACAGATGTCCTGAGAAACTAATGTTATTTGCTGGAACTAAAATTTGTCATGATTATTTTTATTCATCAGAATAATTTAATGGCATCAATCCTTAGACTAATCCTTACCTTTATACGCTGTATTAGTCTTGAAGATTTTTCATTTAAAATGTACTTAAATATATAATCCCCATCACTTACCCTTTGAGATTTGGAAGCTTTCAGCTATATTAATCTAGAATGTCTCTACTCTCTCTGACTCTCTTGTTTTCCTTTCATTTCTGGATGCAAATTTACCCTCCTTCCTCTGCTCTACAACCTTCTCTCTCAATTGTAATATTTTGCAAATACTACCAATGGTAATTAACATGACCTACCATACTTTAGTTTTCCAATATTTATTGCTAAAGTTTTAGTTTGAAAGGTGAATATCATGCTTGCAATATTGTCAGGCAACAAAAATATTAAATATTTTGTCAAATCATTGTACTGAAACATATTTTCCAAGACAAATGTTCATTTTTCCATGTTCTTTCTCACTAAGAAAAAATTTAATTATTTATTTAACCCAAAATAATTTTGCCCATAGCATATCAATCCTACTAGTTATACAACTTAATAACTAATAAAGTAAATATAGACATTTATATGTATATGTTGATAAAAGGAGCATGATACCCAGGAAATCTACTAATGCCTACCAAAATATTTCCACTTAAGGATACATTTAGTTGATGTTTCAAATGGCTTATGAAGCTTTGGAAAATTTAAAGAAAAAGCAAAACCCTATGCCACCAAAATGAAACTCCCTGGTCACCCAAAGTAAGTGGACAAAAATTTTGACATCTAAAAATTAATAGAAAATTTAGTCATTTTGTGAATTAATAATGAACTTTACTGATAGGTTTTCCAATAGCCAAAAACACTTGCTAGTATAGAAAATATTTAGGATATCTGTGATATTATTTTATTTCCTCCTTATAGGAACATTTTCCTAAGAGGAAACAATAAAAATAGGATTAGTGTCATTCTTAATATTACAGATTTGTGCAGTTATTTTATGAAATAAGACAAAGTATATTGTCATAGATTAAGATATGCTCATTTCATATTTGTAATTATATGCAGAGACAGAGAGACAGACAGAGAGATAGATAGAGAGAGAGAGAGAGAGAGTGAGAGAGAAACTGTATGAGTTATGTCTTATTCCTGCTCTCTGTATATGTATGTTTGTGTTCTTCTCAATTTCTTGGACTAAGGGGAAAATGGACAATTGTTAACTGTTATTCAGGAGAAAGATTAAGTTTAATAGCATATAGTTCCAGATGTCTTGTCCCTAGGGCTGCTGGATCTGACTGCAGCACATATGGAGCACAGTTAGGGAGGGCCCCATGCATCATTTAGACTGGCTCATGTTTGAAAATACCAGACTGAACTTCTGAATGATCATATTGAGCAGCATTTCTCTAATTTTCTGACATCTGCTCAAAGAAATTTGGAGAGCCCTCCCACATGTGAGAACCAGCAGATAGTGCTTCAAATCCAGCAGGCATTTCCAGCTAGATCTCCAACAATGCTCCCTAACAAAAACGTCAGTGGCACTCCAGCTCTCTTTCACTCATACAGGAAATTCTAAGTTCTCTTTCATTTAAAGGAAATGTAAAATTAGCTAGCAAGGAAGAAATGTTACAAAAAGAGTTGAAAATAAGAAAGCATTTTGTAATAAGAATCAGAAGCATAAAAGAGTTTAGATGTTAAAAATTCTGTTGAGGTTTAGCAAGAAAAAAACCTTTTTATGTGTTTTTTTGAGCTTTAGTTACTAGCAAAGTGTTTTAAGCACATACAACATAAAATATACTCATTTAAAAGTATTAGAATCATCTTGCTTAACATAGTAAAATAAGAAAGATATGAGTGGCACAGATTACATTTGCATAACCTTGATGTGATATATCCCATTTAGCGAAGACGTGACCTGAATTTTTTTCCTTTTTTATGGACTGATAATTTCACTCTTTGATATTTGGCAGGAAAATAAAATCCTATTTCTGATTAAAGAAAATCATTTCAAACTTTATTCATTTTCCTAACATTTTGAAGTGTCTAATTATAAAGTAGAAAAATCCTTAAACTTCAAAAGCTTGAAATATATCTATGTAGATTTTTTAAAGTAGTCACAGAACTCCTATCCCAAATAGGAATAATTTGCTTTACCCAAAAAAATAAAAACAGCAGACTTATTATGGTTCTTCCAAATTACTTCTTAAATTTATAGATCTTAGTATTTTATTTCACTCCAAGGGCTTCCTCCAAGCAGATTTGGTTTCGAAATTGAGAAAAAACCCAAATCATCAGTAATGAAAATATTTCACATTTCATTAAAAGAGATTAACTCTACTAAAACTGTTTGTAGCAACATTTTCTCCTGTTTAAAATAGGTTATCTGTGGCATATAATAGCAAATAATAAAAAGATAGTTGATTTTCCTATTGCTTTCATATTTTTAAATTGAAGCAATACTAATAGATAATGTCTATATAAAATTCAGTATTTCAATAGAGTATTTGCTTGTATGTAGAACAACTTTCCATATTATATAAACATAAGAAGTTTAGCCCTGAATGTAACATTACAAGTTTATACATTGTAACATTTTTTGTAAAAATCAAAGAAAAAAAATGTTAACACATGTAAACATACAAAATGTAAATAATTTTGCATATTTCAATTGAATGTGCATGCTTACAAATTCATATAACACATGCTGAATTAGGTTTTAAATTTTATTTTACTTTTACTTGACTTTTTAATTTTTTTGATAAAGAAATCACCTTTTCTAGACTATTGTCTTTATGTAGAGAAAACACTCCCATATGCACAAAATGTTCTACGTAATTCCTATCTCATCCATAAATCAAATTCTAAAATCCACAATAATGACTTCATATCTACACTCTCAATTCTCCATGTATTTCCTGCATTTTTAAATTGTTGCAAAATTCACTGAAAAATTGCCATTTTATTTTATAAAACACAGGGATTCACAAATGCAATGCTTTACCCTGAGCTATGGTAGAAGAACTTTTTAAAATTTTATTTTGTCACAAAGCTTTGCTAAGTTCCCCAAACATGCCTTGAACTTCTGATTCTCCTGCCTTAGTTTCTAAGGGAACTGGGATCACAAGTAAGCACAGCCACACCTGACCACTTTAAATATTATTAAATGTACATTTCAGTAATGTTAAGAGAATTTGAAGCATTGTACAGTAAATTTTCAGAAGTCTTTCTTGCATCTTGAAAAATGGAAACTAAGGGCCGGGGATTTAGCTCAGTAGCACTGCCTCTGCCTGGAAAAAGGGAAACTATTTATTAAGCAACTCTTAATTTATTCCTCCCTTTGCCTCTGGTGATCATTCTATCCTGTTTCTAGAACCTATTTTTCTAGATACCTCCTAATGTAAACTCACATTATTTATTTTTTATGAATGCCTTTTTTCAGCTATAATAATGATTGCAAATTTTTCTATGTTCTAGCATGTTTCACAATCTTTTTCAGACTAAATAATAAAACATTATATGTATAATATATAATATATGTAATAATTATATGTTATATAATAATATGCTATATATATTACATTTTCTTTCTTCATTTATCCATTAATGGGCATTGAACACTCTAAATTTTGCCTGCTATGAGCATTGTTACTATGAATATGAGTATAAAATTGCAAATTTGAGTTCCTGTTTTCATCTATTTTAGATATTACACAGTGCAGAATTACTGAAAGATTTACACTTTTTAAGTTTGTTTAAGGAACTGACATTCTATTTCAATAGTTTGCACAATATTTCACATTTGGCCAGAGTATACAAGGGTCCGAATTTCTCCACACTCCTGCATATTGGCTAAATTTTTTTGTTTTTAAGTAACTTAATGGGTGTGAGATGATATCCCATTGTGATTTTGATTCACATTTCCTTAATAATTAATAAGAATTTTCCAATTACTTATTGACTCCAAAACATTTGTTACATTTAGAAATATGGAATTTGAATTCAGATATATATCTGCAATTAATCTTCTTGTATATGGAAATGTAAAAAAAGTGCACATTAACTATTTGTTTATTTTCTAATGTTTTCAGTATTTCTTTGTAGGTAATCTTGAGTTTTGTTTTTATTGAAAACGTTGCAACATTAGCTTTGGTTTATATATTCAAATACAAATTTCAAATCAATTATACTTATATGTGTTTACGTGAATACCAGTTTACATTGTATTGTACTGAAATCATCATAAATCATTGAAATATACTTCTTTACATCTAAATTCTAAAGCATAAAGACAAAAATAAACATAGATAAAATTTGAAAAATAAGACATATCAGTTTAAAAATATACCGATTTGTGTTGTGTGTGTTGTTGCATTTATGTACATTTCTGTTTATGTGTGAGAAACTATATATGGAATAAATCTATTATATGATTTCCTCCACAATGGTAGGCTTTAACTAATAAAGAAGGCATTTTTATATTTTTAATTAAAAAATATATATATATATATAATATGATGGTGGAAGCAAATAACACTGAAGAATTCACCTAATGGGGATCAGAAGTTTCTTCTTAGTCACTAATATATCCCCATGAGTACAATTAAATCTAAAACAAACCACAAAAATGGCTGATAGGTAAAGACTTATTCAGTAAAATAATGAGAAAGCTGACCCTCTTAGAAATGGTATAGCAACTAGCCTGCATAAAGCCCTGTCTCAGTTTTAACAGATAGTGTGTGATAAAATACATCTGCAGTATTTCTAACTGCAAGTTAATAGAAAACTATATCTGTTACAATCGCATATCAAATTTAATAATCTAACTATCTTAGTATCATGCTAAATGATAGTTTCTTTGATGAATTTAAATTTAACATGATTTCAAATATTAAGATTGATGATACTACATTACATGAAAATATTGGCATAGGAATAACATCATCAAATGATTTTGACTTAATTGTTCTTAATACTTTTTCTGAAAATTATTATAGATACAAAGAATTATTATTATAAAACAATTTTATACTACGACATACCATTAGTGTTAAGGAATAAATATCTTCAATAAGTGTATGAAAATTAAATATCTGTCAGGCTCATTCTTCATCTATTTATCTATCTTTGCTGTTGGTATTTTCTCAGTTCTTCCAAACAAGAATGAGAATTATCTTCTCAATCAACTAAAACTCAGTGAATTAGATTATATGCAATTATGTTTTCCTGAAATATTATGATTTATTTATTTATAATAAAATATCAAACCTACTTTATGTGTCAATAAAAATTTTACAGCTAGTGTTCATGAATACAATTGAGTTTGATTTTTAAAAACATGTAGAGGAGAAGTCATGTTTTATCAACTCAAAAAAAAAAAGCAGCATTGGAGAATTCTACATATAAAAAAACTATTGGTTAATATGAGTTAATATGAACCCTTTCCAAGATATCTTATAAAGGGGCCAGAGATTTAGCTCAGTGGTTTAGCAGCCTGTTGCACAAGTGCAAGGGCCCGAGTTTGATCCCCGGTACCAAAAAAAAAAAAAAAAGATATCATATAAAGATAACATTAATAGTTTTCATGAATTAATCTCTTTATAGTGGAGTTGTTCCCACATATTAGTTTCATAAGTATGCAGTGGAGTAATTATAAATTTGTATTCTGTATTCATGTTTTTCTGATTTGGATATGGCTTACAATCCCAGTTAAAGCTCTTCTCACTGAAGTTTATTTGTTGAACACGTCTTTTTGAATGTTTTTCTAAGAAATCTCTCTGCTTCACTTAATAGTATGTACCATTTCAACTTCCTCTTTTCTCCTTTTTCTTCCTCTTTTCTCCTCTTTTCTTCCTCTTTTCTTCCTCAAAAATGCCATAGATCAACTTTTAACCTTACTGTCACAAAAAATATTTAACAGCTGGGCTGGGGATTTAGCTCAGTGGTTTCACCATACACACACACACACACACACACACACACACACACACACATATATTTTAACAGCACTTACAGCATTCATAATGCAAAAACCAAGAGCTATTTCTATGTCCTCAACCTCTTGCCTTTACTTGAAATGGTTGATTACATCATCCTTCCTGGGGGAAAGTTCTTTCAATAAAATTTTAGAATATTAATTACTTTTCTTTTTTTTTTTCTGTGCTGGGAATTGAACTCAGGGTTTTGGCACTGAGGTAAGACCCCAGTTATCCACTTTAATTTTTTGGAGATATCATTTCTCTTAAGTCACTAGGTTGTCTAGGATATACTGAAACTTGAATTTCTCTTGCCTCAGCCTCCAATAGTGCTGCGATTAGAGTGATGCACCATCATTTCACATTTCTGATTTTTAACCTATTTCACTATTCATAATTCTCTGAAATCATTACTGCATGCTATTAATTCTCATATGTTTAAATACTGATGCTTTGGGCAAAGTCCTTGCTCTTCTTGTATTCTTTTACAATGTTCTATCTCTGCTTTCATTCATAGTACTATGTGCTCATGATTGAGAGCCTCTGGCAGGAAATCAAGGCAGATATTTACCACTTTCTAATTCAGTTTTCACATGCATTTAGTAGCATTAAGTATAATATACTGACAATAAGTTTTTGACATTAATAATTTGTCACCCTTAAGTAAATATGACAAATGTTTGTCACACCTTCTTCAACCCCTCTGATCTGATCCTTACTTTACAGTTTTGCTCTGCTCCAAAAACCTACTTTTTGTACCTCAATCAGATGGCACATTTCAGAATATGGCACACCTAGTGATCAGGTCAGATTCATCTAGTTGTTTCAGTTCTGTTCAGAATAATGTCCAGAATCATTCCAACAAGACCATGTTCAATCTTGACCTCTCCTCCCAGTCATGAAATCCAACTCTACTCCTACTTATCACTGTATAATTTTTATTTATATGTGTGTGATTAGTAGTCCCTGACAAGTTTTTTTTTGGAGGGGTGTTACTCTTTAACATGACTTTGAAAGTGTTAATCTTCAAATAAATAATCAGTATGGAGAAATATTTAAAATCCATACTAAACTGAGTAGCAGGGAATGGTTAAGTGTGATTTTTACAGTCTGGTTTCTGAATAAAAGTACCTGAGACTGTCTAATTAACAATGGAAAACAAGTTATTTTGTCTAAAATTTCTTCAAGTTGCAAGGTCCAAGATCAAGCTAACACTTCTGATGAGGAACTTTTTGTAGCCCTATCTCATGGAGAAAGGGTAGAAGTGCAAAAGAGCATAATTTAAAAGCAGCAAGAAGAACAGAGGGGCCAAATCACCTTATATAAGGAATTCACTTGCATGATAACCAACTCACTCCTGTAACAACAGTGCTGCTCTCATTGTGTGGAAAAAGCCCACATGAGCAAATCATCCCCTCTTACAGCCCCTCTTACTATGCCTGTTGTCAACACTGGCACATTGGATTTTGACTACTTCACATATGATATTTAGGGGACACATTCATATCAGACCAGTGATGGTGACATCATCATTCCTTGAATAATTTTAATTTCTTTAATTAAAAATGGTGAAAATGAAATGAAGAATGAATTTTCATTAAAAAACCTGATGAATGTTAATATATACACATAATCATACAAGCATATACAAATGAACACAAAATTTAAAAAGCATTCATCATTTTCTGTTTTTCCAAGAGTGCATATGTATTTAATTTCTCCAAATGAGGTTTTGTAGTGGTTGCAATATATTTGGTTTTTCCATTTTATTTCTCTAGTGCATCCTAATCTCTATGAGTTGTTCTTTATGAGCAATATAAAAGGGCATCCTTGATCATAGAGTAGTGAGGAGATCTGGATATATTCCTCCACCAAAGGATAATTGGTACCTTCCACAGAGTTTTGCCTTTAGGTTCTGGGAATTGCTCTATAGTCTCATCTATCATGCTTAGTCATAGATACCATTCACAGCTATTAATATGTCTGAGTCACTATATAAGGTATTGTACTATGATATTGCTACAACAATCTCATGTCTTTGTAAATAATTCCTTTATTAAATTGCCATCAAATCACAAAATTTAATGATTCTGGGCCAGAACTCCCTAGACTGAATCACTGCTGCTAAAATAATAAAATGCATTCATTCATTATAGATATTTGGTAAAATTTTATTTTACACTTTTGTGAATTTCTATAGGTAGTATTTATGGTATCTTCCTCTATAAAACTATCATACACAGACCAATATTCTGCTTTTAAGAAAGTATCATCATTTAGTCCTAAGAAGTCATATCATGGTAGAATTAGAGTTTATTCATCAAAGTTGAGTGTGGACATTTAATTACATCTGGATAAAAGATAGTTAAGAGAGGTAGAACTTTATGGATTTTCCTCTGCTTTTTTTTTTTTTTTTTTTTTTTTGATACTGGGGATCGAACTCAGGACCTTTCACTTGCGAGGCAGGTGGCAGAACCACTGAGCTAAATAAATCCTGGCCCACCTCTGCTTATTTTTGACATTACTAAGAGTACCATAGTCACCATAAAAACAACACATCAATCCATGTGATAGCCTTAGAGGAATGGACAAAAAATATTGTGTTCATCAACCAAAGTGTTATGGCTTCTGTCTAGATGTACCCCCAAAGTCTCACAGGCTCATAGGTGAGACTTTTGTGAGGTGGCTGGATCTAGGGTTTGTGATGCTGGGATTAGGGTGGGAATGGATAAGATCATCCCCACTTTGGTTGTAAGGTAGCACCAAACAATATGGTTCTAGCACTTATGGAATATATAGGAAAAGGAAGGAGTTAGGCTTGCAGCTTGCTGCCTACTTCTTCTTGCCTGCTGCTTCTTGCCTGTTCTTTCATGAACTGTTTCTCCTCTACCATACCCCTCGGTCATGCTACCTGGCCTTGGAGCCAGCCAACAATGGACTAAAAGATCTACAAAATGTGAGCTGAAATGAACCATTCCTCCTTTAACTTGTGGCTGTTAATTATTTTTCTCTCAGCAATTAGAAAGTTAAGTAGCATACAAAGCAAGCCCTAATAATAGCCTCTCCTACTTTTGCTTCCAAAGAACTAAAACATTCTAGGTGGTCAGTGGTGACATTTGATATATTCATAATAAACTATTTTGAAGCTTCTGATAATTCTGGATTGAGGAATACACATTGCCCTATTTGTAACTTTTGGAATGGAAGTGTCTATCCTGTGCCACTGAATGTTGGAAGTCTTTGACTTCCTCTCATTTGTAATGGGGCTTTTTGCTAAGGATTTGCCTTAAATCTCAGAGAAAACTTTGGACTTGGACTTCTCAGCAGTGCTGAAACTGTTAGGACTTTGGCAACACTTAGAGATGGACTAAATGCCTTTTGCATAAAGGAATGTACATGAGCCATTGGGACCCAGTGGTGGAACACTATGGCTTGGGTCTAGGTTTCTCCCCCAAAGCCTCATGCAGTCATAGGTGGCTTTTTCAGAAGTGGCTGAGTCTAGAGAGTGTGATTCTGGGATTAAGGGCATGTGATTACTAAACCAATCCACTGATTGTTTTGACACTGCCCTATTCCCAGTAGTCTGGCTAAAATAAAAGGGGCAGAAAAGTGCTATGAAGATTCCCTTGTTGCTTTTGCTACCATGTGAGTGCCATAAACTGTTTCTCTTCTGTGATGCCCCTCTGCCATGTGCCACCCTGTCTTGGAGACAGCCAACTATGGACTAAAGCCTCGACAAACTGTGAGCTAAATAAACATTTCCTCCTTTAACTTTGAATGTGGGGTATTTTGTTTTAGCAATGAGAGAAAAGTAACTAACACAACATGGGAGCATATAAAACCCATGCTTTCTAGCAATGATTGAATTATACAGATATTTTTATTGAAATGTCCATATAAATTTTCTTCTGTAATCTATGATGTAGTAAATTTTGTTACCCAATCCATGCCCATAATATTATGCACTTGATTCCTTTAAATCTTTTATCTTTAGCTTCTATTTAATAATATTTCAGAATTTTTGAAAATATATTTAAGAAGTTAGATTCGTTTATAAATTTTCATCTTTCCTCTGGCTTTTCTCTGACTTGGGTATTAATGTTGTATGATTTGCACAAATATTTTTCAGAAATACCTTTTTATTCTAAAAAAAGTCTTTATGATATATATATATCATAATATATATAATAATCATATATAAATATATATGGGGGATCTACTGGGGATCAAACTCAGGACCTTGTGCTTGTAAGGCAGTCACAGTGCCACTGAGCTAAATCCTTGGCCCATATTTTTTTTTCCTGGTCCCTATTTTAATTAATGCTTCCTTGATACTTTGAAGAGTATATTTATAAAATTTTGATTCTTTCTTTTTCTATTATTTTCTTGTTTCTCTTTTATAATGAAGTGTTTTCAATGAATCAAATATCAATGATTAATATGTATATATATAATATTTCTCGAGAAGAAATATTAAGATTATATAATTTTAGATATTTGTGCATTTCAGAACTTATTAACATATACAAGTATCTGGCTTCTTATTCTAATACCTATTATAACTGTAATTACATATCCCTTTCATTTCCAGAACACTTTTTAATCATCTTTTACATGAAAAAGAATTTTACATTTTTTTACCTCATGCTTGCAAGGCAGGTGGCAGAACCACTGTTCTAAATCCCTGGCACAACTTTTCTTTTTTAAACAAACTTATCTTATTATTCTGTTCTAGGAATAAATTAAACTGTTTCACCACATATACCTTATTAGTGTACCAGAAAGGTTTGAAAAATTTATTTTACTAAATTCTATACAAATTATTCAGAGAAAATGCTTACACCTATTGAGCAATTAATAGAATTTGTATTTTTTTTCTTTTTCTTTTCTTTTTTTAAAATTTTATTTTACTTTTTTGGTAACCTGGATCGGGCTCTGGAACTTCTGCTTGCAAAGCAGGCGGCAGAACCACTGAGTTAAATCCCCAGCCTAGGATTTGTATTGTTAATAATAAATACTATTTCAAAATACTTTTTTCAAAAATATTTTAAGCAATCATTTTATATTGCTAAAAATATACACAAGTGTGTATATATATGTATAAATACATAAATATACGTTATTCAAGTTATCTAAAATATTATTAAAACATTATGTTCCATTTTATGTTTAGTATTTTATTTACACATAGTAATTGTACATATTTCATGGATTCTGTGTAATATTTTTATATTTCCATACTTGCATATGGCATGCACTGATCATATCTAGTCTCCATCTAGCATCCTTCCCAGTCCTTAGTACTTACCCTTCTATCTTTGGATAATTTTGTACTTTTATTATATTTTCTTTTTAGTTTTCATATATGAGAGAGAATATGGGATTTAATTTTGTTGCTATATTTTTGCATCTGGCCTATCTCACTTAATATGTTGACCTCCAGTTCCATCCATCTCACTGCCCATGAGAGAATTTCATTATTCTTTATGGTTGAATAATATTCTACAGGTATATGTACCACATTGTCTTTATAGTTATCTGTTGAAAGGAGTCCAGGTTGATGCTATATCTTAATTTTTGTGAATAGGGAAATGATCAAAACTGACATATAGGTATCACTTTGGTATGCTGATTTTGTTTTCTTTGTATATATACCCAGAAGTTCTTCATATGTTAGATATATTTTTAGATTTTGAGGAGCCTCCTGATGTTTCCATAGTGGCTGTACTAAGTTACATTCCTGTAACAGGAAGTACCTTTTCCTCTCTTCCTCACATCTTCATCAGCATTTATTTTTGTTTTATTCACTGAGCAAGATGGTATCTCATATTTTTGAGAATATTGTGAGGTTTTTAAGAACACTAATATTATCTGTTGCTTTGTTAAGTGTTATCTTACTGAAATTTATTTACTTTAATGTTATTTTTAATTGATTAAAAACTTTAATAATTACTCATATGGTTAAATTTTTTCTAAGCAATTTTACTAACTTGTAATAAGTATTTTTTCTAAATTTTTATATTTCTAACAATTTTACTCACTCTTTTATAGACAATCCCCAAATCCTGTCTATTATTTTTCCACTTTTCAGATTTGTGAATTTAATTAACTATCCACTACTGGTAAGATTACTAGTAGTTAACAAATATTTTTCTTATATTATAATTAAACCATCGATGGCCCTTTATGTATACCAAAAATTAGGAATGACTTATAGTTCATGTCTTTTTTTATCACCATTTGTTATTAAATTTCTAGTGTTAATCAGAACTCAATAGAAAAACAAAATGTCCTAATATTCTTTTCTTAAAGCCTACCTTAACTTTATCAGCTACTAATATGTTCCATAATATCTGGACCCATTTGCACTTTTCTTCCACATAATCTGTTCTTCATTCCTTGACATTAGTACAAGGCACATTCTATTGTTCCTAAAATAGAGATACATTTTCTTTGGAGTTTTTTGGTCTATTTGTTTTTTGTTTACAGTTTTTAAAGTTTATACTTTTCATATTTTATGCTCCAACTACACTGCAAACTCTCCATTTTTATATCATCTGTGACCTTCACTCTTTTCTTATTCTGATTCACTATCTATATTGCTTACTTCTAACTCTGGAGTAACGATATCTGATACAAGTTAGAAGGTAATTAAAGACTAGAATGTAACGTGACACCTGGGTTTCTTTTCATAGCACCTGCGTGCACATCCCAGCCTATATATTAGGAATAAATAACTATTTTGGTGACCTAGAAGTAATTCAAAATAATGTAAAAATCATACTTTTAGGTGGCTATTTCATTAAAAACAGAAATACAACAAAAAACAAACAAAAAAGCAAACAAACAAAAGATTAACATAGTTTCTCTGCAACACTGAAACATGAAGCACTACGTTAAACTAGAAAGATGCAATAGATCAGAAAGGGGACAGCCAGCAATATTGAAAAAGACCAGAGAATATCTTCCCATCCAGGAACTAAGAAAAATACATTAAGACAAATGAGGGCCAGGGAATTACCTCAGTGCACCGCACCTGCCTTGCAAGCACGAGGTCCTGAGTTCAATCACTGGTACCGAAAAAAGAAAAAAGGAAAAGGAAAAACAAATAATCAACAGTGTTAAGATTTCCCATTCGATGAAGAAAAAGTTTGACAATATAGATTCTTTGGATTGATAATAAATAATTTTAGTGATACTTTGGGTATTATACTCCACTGTAACATTTTTAAATTGAAAAAGAGATGGATTATGTAGATTTGTTTTATTAGAAACATAACATAGGTCAATATTTGAAGGGATATTATGTGTTAATAGTAAAGAAGTTATGCTTTGTTTTTTGTTTGTTTGTTTTGGTATTGAGGATGGAACTCAGGACCTTGCACTTGCAAGGCAGACAGCAGCACCACTGAGCTAAATCCACAGCCCAAGAGGTTGTTTTTATTTGTCAGTGTCCATGAGTGTGCATGTTAAGAAAATAAAGAGAATAGAAAAATAAGTCCTGAGGAGAAAAATTGGTAACAATTTTAGGAATGCGCTTCTTGAGTATGTGATAATTAGTGGTGTCAAGAACCGCAGTTGGCCCGAAGAAAGAGAACACAGCAGTACACAGCTTATATCCATCTTTACACAGTGACATTCCATGTAAAGCAGTGTTGATGAAGGTAAACCAGAACTTTTTTAAAAAAAATGCATTTTTCATAAAATTGAAGTAAACCTGTAAAATGAACAAACTGAATTTCCAAGGAGCAATAGTAAAAATTTTGAACCCCAATGACATAATTAATGATTATTGCCACAATTTTAATTGGTTCACATAGAAATCTAATCTCATTTCCTTCAGAGATACTCTTAAGTCTAGGTAAAATATTCAATTGGAATTTTGAGCTCCATAAGATTAAAGCTTGTCAATATGTTTTTGTAAGTAGCTTTTCCAAAAATTTGTGTCTACACAAAACTTCAGAATGACTTTATGTGAAAATGATACACTTCTATACTCTAACATATGTAGATATAATCAAGTTAAGATGAGGTCATGCTTGATTATGGTAGGCTCTAAACACAGTGACTGATATCTTTAAAAGAAGAGGGCTGTTTGGGTACAAAGCACACTCAGAAGGGTATGGTCATATGAAGATGGAGGTATAAATTGGAGTAAGGCAGCATCAATTCAGAGAAAGGTATTGAATGCTATTAAAAATCAGTGACTTGACCGAGGCAAGGAAGGATTCTTCCCTAGAGCTTTTAGAGGGAGCATGGACATATTACATCTTGTTTTAAAAATCCAATTCTTTAGAATAGTAAGACAATGACTTTTTGTTATTCTAAGTCACCTTGTGTGTGAACCTGTTACAGTATTGCAGGGATATGACTGGATCAGTCAAATATATGGACAAACAAGAAGCTGAAGGTTGCTCAACAGGCTTGTCAGAGAATAGTTATGCTCTTTCATGGAGTCTAAGTTGTTCAAAAGAAAGAGTGTACTTAAGGGAAACATTCATGTTGAGAGGAAATAGCGTTCATGTATTCTATATTGAAATTATATAAAATCCTAATTTTGAAATTAGGAGAGTAGAACAGCTGGTGTAATGGTGACAGGATCCTTGGAATCTGTGCTTTAAAAATGTTGTAATGATATTCTAATGAAATGTTAGAAGATATAATGATGTGAGTGTTTGGGGAAGGATGGAATGAAAACTTATATACCTTTGGAAGGCCAAGTTAGAAGACATGGACAATTGAACCAGGCAAAGAAGTGAAATATAAGGTGCTGAGCATTTCAATGAGTATTGGTTGCTGTAAAAGTGAGGTCACATGAGCCATAAAGAATGAGAGGTGATAGGTAGTATAACTTAGTTTGGGGCACTTCAAATAAAAGTCATATTGGGCCAAAATATCAGCAAGAAATGGTATAGTAACATTTTCTGCATTGAAGTTCTGTGGTGAAATGTGTGACACTAGCAATTGTACATAGATCTGATAATTTAATAGACTAAATGTATCATTTGTTTAACCAAAGAAAACCATCAAGTTGTCAGGAAATTGATGATACAGTATCATCTTTTAAAACTTTAAGTGCTAAGTATATATTTTCAGGGGTCATTACTTAGTCTGCTACTATTAAACATTTTTAAAATTAATGATTGGGGTGATGAACCACAGTGTATCTTTATTAAATTTGCTGATGACACCAATTTCATAGGACAATTAACACATTTAAAAGCTGGATTAAAATTCAAAATGACCTTGATGAGTTGGAGAGGAGCCTGGATATAAACAAGATGAAGCTGATTAAGTTCATGTACTATAATTCACTTAGCCTCTTTCACATTCACAGTGGCCAAACCCTTATGCAACACTGATCAGGACTTTTAATCAAAATAGCTTGAACAATCTGTCTTCATTGCACTACTTTCACAGCCAAAGTGAAGTCAAGATTTTTGTGCATCCAACTGGCACAAGACTTAGGTTATTACTTTAATCAAAGTGATAACAGCTGCCAACATCTTTCAAGGTATGGAAAATAAGGTTTAAAATACTTGGAAATACACCTACCAGTAATCATATGGGAAGTCGAGTCTTTCTGAACTGAGAACAACAACTGCAGAAATCTGTATGTTGGAGAAGCCAAAAGTGCCTTGTAATTTAAAATTTCCTCTCAAAAAAGAGAAAGTGATAAGTGCATGTGTATATTAAACTTTGGAAAAAAATTTTGTAATATATTAGTTACTTAATGTTTGGGAAGAAATTTCATAGCTGAATTATGTCTTTAAGATTTTTTTAATGTTGAGTTATCTATGAGTGAAATATATGACCTGTGAGTAAATTTGCTTAAGACATAAGTATGAAGATTTAAGAAAATAAGAATTGACTTCAGAATAATAATATTACTTTAATTATTATTAAATTTTATTTATTTAATTATTACTTTTCTTCAGTTAAGGGTTTAAGAATTAAGGTCTAGATATATAATGAGAATTTCACATAAGTTTTAAATTACAAGGATAAGAGTTTTCACATATATAAAAGGATACCTCCAAGACACATTTACTTTGGTTGATAGATCAATAGTAAGAAAGATGATAACACATGTATTCTCTGCAGAGGTGGTTTGAGGTCTTCTTTCTTTGATCTAAAAAAACATTATTTAGTAAGGTTGAACAAATTTTGAACTCAAGTAAATTTTAGGGAGTTATCATGTACTAGCCTCATCAAAATAATATATTAACATTTTAATTCAAAGTACAATATTTACAATTGATGAGCTAATACTGACACAGTATATTATCTGAAATCTATAGTTTTCATATGCTTCACAATGTATATGAGTATGTACTTCTGGAAAACGCTTAATGTTTTCATTCATATAGTTCACATAGTATTTTGTAGTGTAGTTTCACTGGCCTGACCTAAAATCCTTATTGCTCTACACATTTATTCTTCCTTCCTTCTCCTTAACTGCTAATAACCCAATCTTTCTGGTATATTTAGTTCTGACTTTTCCAGAGCATTTCATACTTGGAATCATACAATAAGTATTTTACACAGACTACCTTCTTGAACTTACCAACACATGTTTAAAATTCCTCCGTATCTTTCCATGACTTGAAAATTGACTTCCAAAGTGATTATGTCATGTTAAGCCTTAGCCAGAAAATTATAACTGATTCCTCTTTCATACATCTGGGAATTGTGACCTACCTTTAAAATCTTTCTATTACATAGAATGTCAACCCACAAAATGTCATCTTTATCTCCAGTGTATTGAGTGAATAAAAACAGAGAACTTACAATCAAAAGTAATTAGGATTTAGTGTGTGTATTTGAGATATTCTATATTTCATGAATGACATTGATCTGATATTTCATGGTGGACTATTCCAAGTTGTATTAAAATGAGAATACATTTATAAATTTTAAAATCTAAGAAAAATTTGAAATATACTGGATTAACTTTTTGAGACATACCAAATATCCTAAAACTATAAAATACCTTTGAGTTTAAAGGGGAATTACAAAAGTCTCTCTTGGTCTCTCTCTATTTTTTGCTCTCTTTGTCCCACTTTGTGTCCCTGTCTGTTTTTTTTTTATTATTATTAAATTCTTTTATTGGTACATTGTAGGCATACAACACAATTACATTTGTCATTGGGAATTGTACCTTTACAAAACGCATCTTGGTTCTTATTTTTTCCCCATTCCTAGCCCTCCCTTCACCCCCTCCACCCTTCCCTATTTACAAAGACTTTATTTCCATTTTTTCCATTTCTCATCATTTTTCCTTTCCCTTCTTTCCTTTCCCCTGCCCCTCCCACTACCCCTATCCCTTTGGAACTTTTCTTCTTATTTTGCATTATCGATTATTCATTCTAATCATTGGTACATTTTAGGTATACAATATAATGACATGCATCATTGGAAATTTGCACCTTTACATAGTCTCTCTTGGTTCTAATTTTTCTCTGTTCCCCAGCCCTCCCTTCAACCCTTCCATTCCTCCCTATTTAAAAAGTTTTTGTTCCTATTTTTCCATTTACTCATATTAATCCCATTCCCTTCTATCCTTTCCCCTAGCTCTCCCACTTCCTTCCCCTTTGCCCCTTTTCTTCATATTTCACATTACCTATTATACATTTTAGTCCTTATTTACACTTTCATTTTCTCACACCAGAGAAGCTATTTCATATTTATACATGTGTGCCCTATTTATTTCACTTAAGAGTATCACCTCAAAGTGCATCCATACCAGCAGTGTGAAGAGACAACACACAATGTGGGAAAAAAACTTCACCTGCTCTTCCTCAAACAAAGGTCTACTATCTCAAATCTATAAAGAACTTAAAAAGATCAGACCTCCCAAATTTAAAGAGCCAATCTGAAAATGGGCATCTGAAATGAACAGACATTTCTCAGACAAAGAAGTAGAAATAGCAAATAAATGCATGAAAAACTGTTCAACATCACTGGTCATTCAAGAGATGCAGATGAAAACAATGCTGAGAAACCACCTCACTCCAGAAAGAATGGCTGCTATCATGAAATCAACCAATAACAAATGCTGGCAGGGCTGTGGGGAAAGAGGAACCCTGCTCCACTGCTGGTGGGAGTGTAGACTGGTGCAAACACTGTGGAAATCAGTGTGGAGATACCTCAAAGAACTAGGAGTGGAAGTCTCATTTGACCCTGCTATTCCACTGCTGGGGATCTTCCCCAAAGAATTAAAAGAATGGTACCACAGTGATATATGTGTGCCCGTGTTCATAGCAGCACAGTTTGTAATAGCTAAAACTTGGAAACAGCCCAAATGCCCATCAACTGGAGACTGGATAAAGAAAATGTGTTTTTTTAAAATAAAATGGAGTACTACTCAGCCATAAAAAATGAGAAATCCCTCTCTGTTTTTTCTTTCTCTGTCTCTCTCATTGATGAAATACATAATAATGACTAAGTGGCACTACTGAATAAGGATAACATTATTGCATGTGGAACAAAATTGCCAAAATGAAAGGTCTTTAAAATTTTAACATCAAAGATTCATTCTATTGAGTGTCATGCAGTAATATTACTGTATTTCCTTATTCTTAATAGTAAGACATGCTGACTTCCTAAAAGTGAGACAATTCTTTTTACATTTTAGGTGATAAATCAGAACTGTCCAAAATATCAAATTTTGCTCAAACTGTTAGATATTGTCACAAAATGAGAAAATACCTATTCCCCTAAGGCAAATGTAAATGCACTGTCAGTTTTTTGTGTTTGTTTGCTCCAATGCTGTATGATTCACAGTCTCTTAGGAAGCAGAACTGCTTCACTTCTCAAAAGATTTACTTTGGACTAATAAATATTTTATAAAAGTTAAGTTGAAATGATTCTTGATGAACAAGGTAAGATGTTATTTTGGGGGGTTGAAAATTTTTAATGATTTTTAGATATTAATTAAGATTACTTAATTAGAATACATAAAGTTATAAATGTTTATCAATTAAATAAATAAATGATTTTATTATATTTAAATTGCTATTGACATTAAATAGTTGCCCACTTAAGAAATAGTTGAGAAAGATAAAACCATTTTACTCTAAATTAAATTGTGATATTAAATACATCCATGATTGTAAGTATGAAATGAATAATAATTTTCTGCATTACTAGTTAACTAAACTACGTATTTGCTCAATAAATTACCAAAAGTAAGAGTAAATCATCCAAGACAGTAAAATACATAAACATGGCCCTCAATCTGTAAACTTCAAGAAACAAACAAATTTCAGGATAATTAAATTTGTGGTAAGATATTTGACAGTAAATATCTCAAAAATGAGAAAAATTGAATAGAATTTAAGAGAAAAATATAAGCACTTTAAATACAGCATAGAGAACTAGTCCCAAAAGTTTAAACTTCATTCATACAGGAAGAGATGGACATATTTATTAAGAACTTGCCATTTAATTTTATCCTCACATGTAAACTTCTTTGTGTATGCTCTTTTACCATTTTAACAAATTGAAAATACCAAAATTAATTGATTTAAATAGCTCACACAGTCTTTCAAGTGGAAAAGGTTGTATTTCAAACACTTTTCTCCAAGGTTCATGTCAGCACTTACTGTCTGCTTTATCATAATAGACGTGTGTCAGTTCTGCAAGCAAAGCTATACTGATGTACACTAATGTGGCTAACAAAGACTTTCACTCAATTTTACCCCTAATAAAGATATACATGAAGAATTTCTTTCAAAAGAAGAATATCTGTTGAATTGACAGGAAATTTTCTGACTTTTCTTTTCCTCTTTATGATCTTGCATATGATTTATGCATTTTATAAATAGGAAAGATTCATATAACCTACCAACGTTGTTACTATATATATATATATATATATATATATATATATAATAAATTAAATCAGTATGTCCAAGAATTGTTTGTTTTCCCATGTTTATTTATTATTCTCAATATCCAAGGTATGGAATCACTCAGTGCCTATAGGTGAATGAATGGGTACAGAAAATGTGACATAAAGAAACACACAATGACAAACTATTCAGCCTTTAAAAAGGAAGTGAAATTGTAAAATTTTTCTTTTGTGTTTGATTTCCACTTTTATTCCATTAGGCTCTGACTACACTTTGTGGGACTTTAAGTGTGTAGTGCTTTGAGACATACGTAGGAGACGTTCACATTCCAAAAAGATAAAATTGGTAGCATAAAATGCATCTCAGGCCCCCAGCAAGTCAGAAAATCAGGACAGTTTTTTATTCTTTTCATTCCGGGGAGGACCCATTGGCCACCTAGAATCTGGACTTACATCTCTGGCCTCTCAGATCCTTGCATCCATGACTCTACCCTTATTACTATTTTCCGCTCATTCTGTACTTTGTTCCTACGAACTCTCAATGAAAAAGTCTGCCCATAGAACAATCTGATAATTCTTGCTGGTTTTCCATGTGATTGCACAGGACACCAAGCTCCCGGACACAGGTCTCCTCACATAGCCTTTCACAGATAACCCAACATCTAGTCTTGGCTTCCATTGAGCTATTGACTGGAGTAATAAGTCACATGCCTATTATCTTTTGCAAATGTCGAATTGTGGCTAAGCCATATGACTAATGTTCTTTCCAGAGTGACTTGTCCCTGTTTTCACTACTCTTACTTGAATAGTACAAAATTTTTCCAGTCATCAGTGCTGGTTAGTTTTACTTAACAATTTCATCTTTATTTAACTCAATTAACTTCATATTTTATTATAATCAGTAAGGAGAAATTATCTATCTTGTCACATAGTTTCTTGAAAATATTCTTGCTAAATATCCAAGTTTGTTGCTTAAAACTTCTACATTTCTCTCAAAAGTAGAATATAGTTCAAGTGAGTAATCTCCCACTTTATAACAGGTATTGCCTTTGCTCTGCTGTCTGATAACAGTTTCCTCTTCTCTGTTTCAAGCCTCACCAGGCACATCCTCTTAGGATTCTTCTCTCTGGACATCCGTGTGTCCAACTTTTTTCATCTTTTAATTAAACAAGACACAGGTTCAGGGCTCACTCGACCAAGTTGAACTCATTTTAACATAATTATATGCACAAAGAACGTATTTCTGAATAGAGTCATATTTGTGGGTAATGATAGTTAGAATTTGAGACACAAAATCAAACTTAGCACATCGTCCTGTGACAAATCCTTATAAGTGTGTATTTTTGAAGCACTTTCTTACATTTTATCATCATAAGCTTTTCTAGGAGCATTTTGCCTTTTTACTGCCCTGGTTCAAGAATCAACCATTTTTCCAGTAGTCCAATTACTTTCACTGCAAATGGCATTAGAAACCAAGATCTGGGTATTAAATTTTCTGATTTTTGCTACTGGAGTTCCATATATTTGAAGTTTTCTCAGTTGACACAGTAATAAAATATTGTGTGTATACTAGATTTTGAAATATTTCTATATGAAAACGTATGCATCTATATTAAGTTAATCTAGCATTATTCCATATATCCATCCCTCTGCATACCATGTATAAGGTTCAACTTTGAACCTTATTCTCAGGTACCTTTTGTCTTTTAATTCTATTTTTAAGGAAATGTACTTATACCATGATATAATTATCTTCAAATATTCTGCAGTCTTTTTTACTGGCACTGTCCACATCCATTGACAATAAATTTTTTTTAACCAGATGTGTTCTGCTGTTGAAAGTTTTCAAGTACATTTTGGTGGTTTTGCTGAGATCTGATACATCAATTGAAGAAAATACTAATGAATTCTGAAAATTCATGTAATAAAAATACCACAATAGATGGACGATAAGACTATGGCAGATTAATTAAAAATTTGACAGCTTTGTAATCAACTAAGCTTATAATATCACAAAAAATCATACACATGTATTAAAACTCCACTAGCATTTTCACCCAGGAGCAGCCAGTTCATAATTTGCCGACTGCCCAGGGCTTTATGCTTCCTCCTAAGGGGATGTCAAAAGAAGCATGAGCTGTATCATAATAAAAATCTGATAGAGCCTACCATTCTATCAATCAAGTGTTATTTGGTGCTATTTATACATTTATTGTTTGGATAGAGGAAATAGCTTTTCATCTATAGTATTTGTACTTATGTAATCACAGTATTACTACAAAGGTTGACATCATTGAGGAAATAGGCCAGGTTTCCAGTCACAAAGTAGTTACTAGTACTCTTAAAAACCATTCACTTGGCAGATTTTTTTCTTCTTTATTTCATTGCTTTGATGCAATATTAAGGCTTTCTTTTTTAACTATGAGAGTTTTTATCCCTTTTTCTTAACTTATTTCAAAGTTTTTAATTTCTGCAAAAATTGTGTGTAAAGCCCTATAACTTCTTTAAATGGACTCATCTTCCCTTTGTAGGCCGATGCTGTTTAAGCTACCTTGTATCACAGTCACATGCACTGTGACAGAATGCTCAATGTCCAATCAATCCACATTGATTTATTCTGCTATATCTTAGACTTTGGCCCAGTTCCGGTATGAGCAGATGATTTCTCTTATGTTGATCTGCACTTGACATTGTACCTCTTTTCCATTCAGTGAATGAAAATAAATCATACTTTTGGCAAAATAAGACTTGCATTTGTCTCTGCTCCTTCCAGCATGGCTAATCCAATTGGTTTCAGGATTGCCTTTCTTCCTTCTAGGAGAATTTGAAAAATATAATTGGATATTTATCTTAGTCACAAAATAATATATGAAATATAGGTTGTCAGTTTTTAATCTGAAGCCTCTGTGTATTTTCTTTTGTGGTATTATTTTTTTTGAGGCTTTAAATTATATATTCTATGTACACACCTGCTTGTTTAAATATTTTAACAAAAGGATGAACATTAAAATGTGGATCAGAAAGATTTTTTTTTAACAAAATTTTCTTTAAGTCATGGAAAAACTATATAAAATTTTTTTCTTAAATTGATTTTATTGTACATTTAAGGTATACGATATAATGACATTCATCTTTGGAAATTTGCACCTTTACATAATCCATCTTGGATCTTATTTTTTCCCCATTACCCTGCCCTCCCTTCAACCCCTCCACCCCTCCCTATCTACAAAGACTTTGTTTCCATTTTTTCTTTTTCTCATATTAATTCCATTCCCTTCTTTCTTTTCCCCTACCCCTCCCACTTCCCCTTTCCACCCTTTCTTCCTGTTTCACATTATCTATTATGCCTTTCAGTCCTTATTTACATTTTCAGTTTCTCACACTAGAGAAAATATTCCATATTTACACATGTGTCCTATTTATTTCACTTAAGAGTATCACCTCAATGTACATCCATTTAGCTGTAAATGTTTCCAAAATTTAAAGCATTTATATCATTTTTATTTTAGTTATGGATAGCATGTTTACCACAAAAGTAAATATAATAAATATAGCATAGTAAATACATACCACAAATATAAAAATAACATAATATGAAAATGAACTAAATGGAATTGTGTAGGAGGCCACTAATTGTGATTTGGCTTTGATTAGTGACTCTGAAAATGGTTCTTGAAATAGAATCCTGGAGCCCAGTGTGGTGACATAAAAATATGGTGGAATCTTTAAGAAGCGAGGCTTAGCAGAACATCACAGAGTCATTGAAGGTGTTATTGTCAAAAGGATATGATGTGAATCTTGTGGCACTCTGGTCAGATCTTGAGTCAGGATTCTCATTAAAAATATAAGAACACTCCTTCCAACATATCTAGCTTTCTTTCTTTCCATGTAACCTCTCTATATTTTCACACATTCCTGACATTTCAGTGCTAAGATCCTTCATTATGTTATGATCCATCTGGAGGATTAATGGAGCACACTGCTGGGTGTATGTAGGTGAGTTATGGTGGCATGGCCCTGGCTTTGACATTTGGTCTATCTTCGGATCCCCAGCTGCCTTGAATGAAGTAGCTTTGTTCCACAATATCCTTTTGCCATGACGTTCCTACTTTGGAGCCAGCCATTCCTAAACTGAAAACCTTTGAAAGGTGAGGTGCATTAAACTTCTTCTCCTTTAAATTGTTAATATTGCATAATGTGTCTGGTACTGGTTTGAAAGAGGAATTTGGAAAGATTTGGAGATACATGGTAGAGAAGTCTTAGAAAGCTGTATGCAAACCCTGATAGATAATTTTGTTTGAATTTTGTTTGGATTCCAGAAGACCAAAATCCTAATAGGAATGTGGATGGTGAAGGCAAGACTCCAGGAGGTTTCAGTTAGAAACAAGGACTCCACTGGAAAATAGACTAGGGCTATGTGTTTCATCCAGATGGGAAAAAAAAAAAAAAAGAAACCCATGTTTTACCCATGTACAGAGACTTTGTAGGAGACTGAAACTAAGGATCTTGGACTATTTGATCTCATAGAGAATCAGTGGACCCTGACATTCAGGCTATTGCATATGTACTACTGGTTGCATTTAACCATTTTTATAATGACAAAGCAGAAGAGAAAAAAACTGAAATACTTTAATTTTACCCCAGAAGAAACCATGTTTGGAGTTAGCCCCAAAGAGTAGTGGTTGCTGAAGAGATTAATGCCACTAAAAGAGGCCACTTGCTTTCCATAATAATAAGAAAAAAGATGACTTGAGACCACCTCTGAAATCAATAAGAGACTATCAAAGGTTCATGGGTGAAAATGTTTAAACTTGTCTTTTAAATTAAGATTTCCTGGAGTCCATGCTCATAAAGGAAAGAGCCCTTGGAAATGACCTCCAAAAAGATTGTTTCCCTGGGATACCTTGACCTATTTCATCCTTCTAGATACTTGGGGACCACTGCATCCTTGTTCTAAGAAGGCATGACTAGTGATCTACTGATAGCAGACCTTGGTGTCACCTGCATGATGTTAATTTCACTGTCACAGTGCAAGTATTGTGGACTCAGAGAGATTTCTACCCATATTTCAAGTTCAGGCCTGAGAGGACAGGCATGGGGCCTGGAGAAGGCAATACTTGATGCTGTGGGGATGAATTAAAAGGTGCACTAGAGATGCTAGAATGTCAGAAATGCTAAGAACATGGAATGTCTACTGAGAAATGCTCAGTGAGAAATGGTTCATGGTTGGAGCCTGCCCAGGAGAGAAGCCATGTGGGCTGCAACCTGCCATTGAGGCTGTAGGGATGGGGCCCCCAAGCCATTTGGAACTGACATTTTACAACCAACTGTGGGACTTACTGTGTGTTCTGCAGGGTTTCATTCTTTTTTGGATCAAATTTATTATCCATCTATTCCTCCATTTTGGAATAACAATGTTTCCCTTGTGCCACTGTATTTTTGCATTATGCAACTTGTTTTGAATTTTTGCAAAGTTTCACAGCTAAGAATTGTTCTTGACTCTCAGAAGAGAGTCATTTGAAATTCTGAAAAATAATGGAACTATTGACTGTTGTGTGAATGGATTGCTGCATTTCCAGTGGTGTGCAGGATACTTGAATTTTAGTTAAATTATGAACTTGCTATTGTCTTTATTTTGAGATTAAGTCTGGCTTAAGAAGATACATTTTGGTAGCAATTTGACAAGTTATAAATTTGTCAAGTATGGTGTAATTCAAGCCAGATTGGCTTTGTAATGCACCCAAGAGGCTAAAGGTACTTGTGTAGACCGTGGTCGAATGTCCTTTGATAGGCGTATGTTTTCTAGTGATTTCTGTTCCTCTAGGGGACCCTTACCAATACACTTATTGAGAAAGCGGGGTTGAGTTTTTTCAATATTCATTCGCTGAAATTGTAAAGATCACAGGTGCACTGAAGGGTCTAAAGAAAGATTCTTTTATGTTGAAATTATGTAACCCAAATAAAATGTGTCAGAACAAAATGTGAAATTTCTACTTAAAACTACATGACTCAATGTAATTGTAATGATGAATACATTCAACAACCCAATATGGAAATGTTCATAGGTTTACATTCTAGCCCTTAATTTAGGCTTAACTAAAATTCCAGGGAATTGTTATGTCTATAATTTATATTTTATGATACATGAGAAATATTTGATTTGAGTATTGAGGCATTTACTAATACCTAAAATAAGCATAAATACTGTATAATTAAAACATGTTTTTCATTTGTTCTCATATTCTATGAACTGCTTAAATTATTGCTCTGGTAACTTTTCACATTTAAAAAAAGCAACAGCAAGTGATATATTTCAAGTATGTGTAGATAGTACAATATTTCTCTGGCTGCTAATGCCCTGAAGACTGCACAATCCCTGGAGATGTTCAGCATGATCCAATACTGCAGCCTTCTGCCCAGAGTGCATCACTGCAGTAACAGTCCTGCCAAATGTTTTGTGTTGTCACTTACACCTAGTAATGCTGTAGAAGAGTTCTCCTACAATAGACCACAGAAATGCACACATGTGCATATTATAGACTTTGATTACAGGACACTGATGCTTTCAACACCAAATTATTTGGTGAATAAAAACACTGAAAAGTATCAATAAATAGGTGATTAAATGTTTTTAAAATATGCATTTTAAGGGCCTATTTTATGCTCCATAAGCTCATTCATATGTACCCATCCTGATCATTTCTTTCACAATCACTTACAGAATATTATCATGACCAGGAAAGAATCTTTGTGAATTTATGCAGAAGGAATTTATGCAGATGGAATCTCTGGTACCCAAACAAGTTTTAGCTTGCTTATAGTTCCTGGTGAAACTACTGTTAAAGCAGCACAAATAAGAATTTAGGATTCAAAGATTAAACATTTCCTCCTATATTAATATGTCGAACATGTGGCTCAGAAAACAGAGAGATGAAACATAATACCTACAAAAGGAAATTAGCTGGGGCTTCTTTATCTTTATTAATGACAGTACACATTCTGAATCCACTTTATTTCCCTCCTCATACTAAAACAAATTGTGAACAGCAGAGCTCTTTTTCCACTTTCTTCTTTAAACTATGCAGATGTGTTTAGTAAATGAACTTAATTTCCAAAGATTATAAGGAGAAATATTTATTACATTTTGTAGACAGAATTCTCAGAATGATGTCCAATAGCCTTGCCCCTGTTTTGTTGCCAGTTTATTCAAATGTGAGAAGAATTTCTGAATATTATGGGTTCCATTTCTGTGACTATGGCATAATACGTGATCAAAAGAGATTAGCAGTTGAGCATAATCTCATCATAAGCCCTTTCAAGCAGTTTTTCTCTGGATGGTAGTAGAGAAAGTCTGATAATTTCAGAACCTGAGAATGATTCAAGGTACCACTGCTGGCTTCTTGCAAATGGAAAAGGACCACATAAATCCTATCAATGCTTCACTCAACTGGACTAAATTTTAGAAAGTTTTTTCCTGACTAAAGACTCCTGATCGCCCTTTTACTGGGGCATACATTTTAAGTTGCAATTGTAAACTCTTTCTTTGCCACATTGAGAGAAGAATCCTTGATAACCCAGAAAGATCTTATTAAATCTTGGGAGACATCACTTTGAGATGTAATCATCAAAAGCCAAGGGGACAGCACGTTTTCTGCCAGTTGTCTGTGGAAGGAAGCCTAGAAGCCAGACTTGAATGAGCAGAAATTGCCAGGAAGAAGCTTTGCTCATAACGACCCACTTGCCATTCTCCTCTAGTCCTTTCTCATTACTTCACCTTCATATTTAAAAATATTTCTGCCCCCTTTTCAATATAATTAAGCTCAGTTTCTCAGCTATATTGCAATAATGTCTTTCCTGTAGTACTGAACAAATTTTCTCTTGAATGTTTCTCAGTCAGGTGCAATTTTTATTTCATAGCATGCAAGCATTGTAGAACAACATCTAGTAGCTGAGAAGAATACCGGAGAACAACTGACCAGGGACAGGGACATGAGACTTTCAGGGGCAAGGAACTAAATACACCAACAACCTACCTGAGGTTCAAAGTACTTCTTTCTTAAACCATCCAGGTAAGAGGTCAACTCAGTGAACACCTTGATTTTAGCTTTTTGAGACATCAAAATATACCTAGTTTAAACTATCTGGGCTTTTGACATACAGAATTAATTTGAGCCACTGCAGTTCTGGAAAATTGTTGTCTAGCTATACAAAAATGATTATATAATAGCTGAAATTAAGCAAATTTTTAAATTTCTGGCTCACATTTACAAAAATTTAATACAAATTAAAGCTTTATAGAACACAGTTTTAATTTTATTGAAAGCAATGTGGCTTACTTTATAACTATTCTAAATTGCACAAGCAAATGTTGCTTTAGTTTGAGTTTAATATTAATATATAAAATAACTTGAATATTTAAATTTTAGTCATCTTTTTATGATTCATTGTGTTTATTGGAACATTTTAGGTGTACAATATGATGACAGTCATCATAGGGAATTTTTACCTTTACATGATGTATCTTTATTCTTTTTTTTTTTTACCATTTCCCTGCCCTCCCTTCAACCCCTTCACCCCTCCCTATTTACAAAGACTTTGTTTCCATTTATTCCTTTTCTCATATTTATTCCTTTCCTTTTTTTCCTTTCCCCTACCCCTCCCACTTCCCCTTCCCCTTTGCACCTCTTCTTCCTATTTCACATTATCTATTACAAATTTTGATGCTTATTTACACATTCAACACATAATTGAAATTGCCCCACTTTGGTAGATATGTATGCTGGCAAGGTTTCTTAATTGTTAATATTGCATGTAATTGACAAATATTTCAAATTCCATTTAGACGAGAAATATTTTAAAAACCTTTAAAGTTTATTGTTTAGGATAAGGTGCCACAGATCAACTACAAAAAGTCAATTCTGAGAATATTTCCAAATGCATCCAAATGTACATGCTTTGCTATAATACACTATAAGTCAGGAGGGTTTTGGATAATAAATATAATAATATATCTAATATAATAAATATAAAACTTTTCAATTATTCACATCTCAATCCTTTTTGTCAAAAACAAGATATTCTTTAACTAGAGGTCATTCTTATATTTAGGATGTATTTTGGCCTAAAATGAATGTAATTCATAGGCAATCAACTAGAATATATTAACAAAATGATTTTTATCATTATTACATTTAAAGTTGAAATTTTGTGACTTCATTCATGAAACAGAGCACAATCATTCAAATTATGTACTGAGTCGTAATCTAACTCATTCTTCCAAAAAAGCTGAGTGTTTCTTTGCTCTGAGTGTTATTAGCAATTAATTCTGGGAACAATGAAATCTAATATATATATTTACACAAGACAGCTGAAGTTCTGAACTTCTCTACACTTCACACACTAGGATTATGTAATAAAAACCACTATTTACTCATGTCAAGTGTTCAGATATGCATGGTCAGAACTTGATCATTGAGTTTATCACTAATTGCATGAAACATGGAGCTGAGAAAAGATTTCCAGGTTTTCAGTCTCTGTTTCATTTATTCATCAGCAAAACCTTCTCAAAGCATGAAATTTTCAGACTATGCCTAGTTATTTTCTTAAAGCTTCACTACAGGCTTAATTCTTAGTTTCAGACTGGATAAAAGCATTGTTATAAGACTAAAATTAGAAGACTTCCTTATATCAGTCGTATATGAAGAAATATATATCATATATAAAAAATACATTTTCTATATATTAAAACTTACAAATACTATCTATGGATAAGAGTCTCCATTATTAAAGTAATAGGTTTACTTTTTTAAACAGTCAGAAACACATTAACTAAGGTTGCAAATCAATGATGATTGAATTTTGCTTGTCTTAGTAAAGAATATCTCATCATTATTTTTACCAGCCTGATGCTTCTTGAGTACCCTCATACTTCTATCACTACAGTAAGCACTTACACTTGTCACCTTAAAAATACCTATTGTCCTCTTTCACGTGATGGAGAAAAGAGCGTTTTAGTACAGTGTTTATAGTTTTGTGTTAATTGATTTTTACTAAGAAAAATAATAAGTAATACAGAGATTAACAGTATCATAAAATGTAGTAAAAAGCAATGAAAATTTGATGAAATTTGAAAAAAATTATCTAGAAAGTCAACATAAGTTGAGTGACTTAAAATATGTACCACAAGAAAAATTTAATGTCTGTACAATTAATGCCATTTGTTATTATCCTTGCAATTATTAGTATTATTATTATTATAAATACTAGGTAAACTTACCTCATCATTGGACTTAGACTTGTGATTTTTATTGGGATTTCATGCATTCATTTACTCAATAAAGTGTGAGACCCAGGTCAGCTACAAGAAAAACAATCCACTAGGTGTTATTGTGGAGAGCAAGACAGAAGTAATCCCAACTTTTGTGACCTTTGAGTCTAATCAGAGAAATTGACAAAACAAAGCATTATTCAGATAAAGTATGATGTGAGTCTGACACTTCCTCTAAAGAAGTAGACAATGGAAATCTAAGAATATGCTGACTAAAAAGCAATATGTAGCACTGACATTGGACTCAATTAAAAGTGTCCCTGGGAAAAGGAAGATCATAAATGAAAGGCCTGGAGCAGAAAGAAAGAAGCCTGGTATGGAGAGGGTAAAATATGCCAGCGTGAAAGCAGCCTTTTTTAGAATCCTGAAAATGAACCAAAACGCTGAGAAGTAGAGATGAGATCTTAAAGACCAGGTTAATGATTTTAGACATAAGGGTTTAAAGCACAGGAAATTACTGCAGTGTTTCAAGCTTGAAAGTGACATGATCTCTGAGGCTTTTAAGAAGAACTCTTTGAGTTTGTATTGAAATTCAATTGCTTTGGGGTAGAATAATTGTGTGCATCCTAGGAAGATATCTTCCTGTATTCTAGAAAGATAGTATGGTTACATAGGCAGGAATTGTTGCTTCCTTAGTGAAGAAAGTATCAATGATGAAGGGAAGACTAAATTGACAGAATATTTCCCATGAAACATAAACTGGGATGTTTAATGGTTACATATGCCATCCGAGAAAAATCTAACACTTATGATGCCAACCTAATGACATGATAGATTAGCTGATTGATTATACCATTTATGGAGTTCAGGAAAACTACAGAAACTCTAATTTGAATATCATGAAATATGAATAAAAATGTTCTCAGTATCGTATGCAGATGTATGCTAAGTATTACTGTGGGATATTTTTGTTAACTCAGGGAATCAATCATAAGGCATATACTAGAAATGAGTTTCATCATGACTTGCGGAAAAAATGCATGCAAAATCATAAAAAAAATCAAATTAAATAGGCAGGCAGTATAGTGTACAATAAGGGAAGAAAAATGTCATGTGATATTCAGCATATAAAAACTGGGTAATAGAAATGATTCCATAGCAATCTGAGATTTACAGTCCAGGCAGTTCATTTGAAAACAGAGGTGAAATTAGGAAAGTAAAATGAGAAAAAAATATGTGCAGAAACAAGGAGAGGCTATATGAATAAATATTACAAGTATTCAAATACAATGAGGGAAATGTTATGCAATAAATTTTGCCTAATAGATGCTGTTCAGGACTTCATGAAAAAGTGTAAAATGTTGTGAGTTAGTGCACGCCAAATTCACTTGATCCATGAGTTATCAGCCAATGGGGAAGTTCAGGTGTTATAAGGGCAATTTCTCTTAGAAGTTTGCATTTAAAGAATGATGATTGTGTGAATCAGTTTTCTATCATTGTGACAAAATACCTAAGAAAATCAATTTTAAAAAGGAAAGTTTTATTTTGACTTACACTGTCAGAGATTTTAGTCCATGGTCTCCTGACTATAGTATCTGGGGCATGATGTAAAGTAGCACATCAGGAGCTTATGGAGGCAGAGGCTGCTAACTTCACAGTTGCCAGGAAGCAGAAAGGGAGGGAGAGGGAGTGGTTGGGGACACGTAGGTATACACTTCCAGGAAAGGGTCACAGTCACCTAGTTCCTCCAGAGAGCCCAGAATTCCTAAAGATCCAACCACCTCCAATAATGCTCTCACACATGAACCAACCGTAGATGAATCTATTGGTGAGCTTTCAGCCCTCATGGTCCAAACATTACCCAAAGCCTCCCATCTGATCACAGTAGCAGTGGGGATCAGTCTTTCAACACAGAATCCTTTGGGAGACATTCCGAGTTCAGACCATACAAATGGCAAAGACAACAGTACAGATGACAAGAAAGGAGATGTTTGGCTAAGGCATTTCAAGTCAAAGAGGGTATCATTGTTTGCAAATAGATCATTCACCTGCAATAAAATTTTTCTAAATTTTCTAGTTTTCAGAAGGCATTCTGTAATGTTTCATGACAAAAGTATGACCTTCAATTTTGTGTATTGTTGATCCTCTAAATATTTGTGGAAAATCCCAAGTAATTTTTAAGGTTCTGCAAATGTCGCCTGGCCATCTGTTCACCAGACTTTCTCTCTCTCATGATAAAATTTGTCATTTGAACCAAGTATGGATATGTGTAGATCGAAGTTACTCAAAATTTAAAGTTTTGGGTTTTAAAAGAAATTAAATAAAGATCTTCATTAGCAGATGCAAAGGATAGTTTCGAAAAAAGAAAAATTTTCTGAGATATTTATATTCATTATGGTTCACTAGAGGAAAAGATTTAATATAAAACCCACACACATCCACACACACATGCACACACACACACACTCACACTCACACACACCTGCAGAGTCAGGGTAGAATAATACAAAAGGGCCATCCACATGCTGGGAGCAAGCAGGAGGATCCAGTCCAAAGTCAAAGGCTGGAAGCTCACTGCAAGCGCAGTGTGGGTCTTTAGCAGAAAGCCAAAATCTCTGTGACTGGAAGGCTGCGGAGTCTGTGGCTGCAGCCTGGAGACAAACACCCAAAGGTGACAGTGAAGACGAGCTCCTCTGAAGAGACAAAAGCTCAGCCTTTCTTCTCTCCCATTTCATTCCACCTCAGTTACAGCCCTATTGGTTGGTCAGGGTGGGTCTTCTCTCTTCAGTAAGTCTGTCATCCAGGCGCACCCAGAACTGTGCTAAACCAATCCACTAGGCATGTTTTATTCAAGTGGACAGCACAAGTAACTCCCACACATATTGGGTGACACAGGCCCTGAAATTCCCCATTGGCATCCTCCAGAACTGTTCTTTACCTGCCCAATTCTGTTTATTTCTTCACCTACCATCTTGTTGCAAATGTCAAATTGTTTCTCCCACTGATAGTTTCATAGATTGTTGCCCTTACTCTATAATACAGCTTCTCCAATAACAGGCTTTGCACAAGAAAGAAAAACAAAAACACACACTTTTTGGTTTTCATTTCTTCTTGAACAGTCAACTTTATCACACTTAAGGAATCTTGTGAAAACACAAACCACATCACAAGCAGATAGATTTTCACATTATTATCCTAAGAAGCTTAGCCTCTCATGCGCCGTGTTCTCCATTCACGTTGCAGTCTAAGATTTTTGATAAACATAGACCCATTTACCAGTTTGGGGACTTAAAAGGCTTTATTTTATTAGATTCTCAATCATTCATAATTAATTTGTCCATATGAAAAAGTCAACTGCTAGCAGTTTTTAAAAAAGCAATTTTTCTTTTTCATTCTCTACATAACGTGGTACACTAGGAATATACTCCAGTCTTGAAAAATCATCAACCACTTTACATTTAAATTAGTTATACAGGCCAAAATTATATTAAAGAATAGAGTAAATGGTTGGTTCACTTTAAAACATATGGAAACTTTAAAAACAATGATAGAAAAAAGTCTATGAGTCGATCCTAAGAATGTAAACCAGAGGGCTAAGGTGGGCAGCCGTGTGGTGGTAGAGTATGTGGTTAACAAAAATGAGGCCTTGGATTCAGGAACCAGACTTCCCAAAAATACAAATCAGAAAACCTTGAAAAATGATAAAGAAACAACGTTACTTCTAAAGAAAAAAATAAGAAGAAAAACTAAGCAAATGACTTACGAATACCCTAATCTTTGCCCTCTAATAGAATTATTGCTATTTCCCTTACAGTGTAAACAAACCTCAGAATTCATTTGCATCATATAGGTTGATCTGTGTACGTGCTTGTGTTTTAACTTCTGGCTACATATTTCACATGGACCAACAGGCACTCTAAGGATTTTATCCAGAGATGATGCCTCTCTTGGGATCCAACAACATGTTAATGAAAAAAGAGAAACAGATTATCTCCCTGGACACCAAATAAAATGGGAGGAATCTGGACAATTAAACTCAAATAAATATGTCATTTAGAAAGAAGAAGAAACTGGAGACCAGAAGAATCTTTGGTACACATGCATTTTTTTACACACGTGTGTCCAATTTATTTCACTTAAGAGTATAGTCTCAAGGTGCATCTAATTACATAGAAATGGCTCAAGTTTATCCTTCTTTGTACTCCATTGAATAAAAAAGCTACATCTTCTTAATCCATTCATTGGTTGATGGGCATTAGAGTTACCTATTACAAACTGTGCTGCTATAAACATGGGTGTGCACACATTGCTATGGTATAATGCTTTTAATGTTTTTTTTTTTCTTTTCTTTTCTTTTTCCCTGGTATCGGGGATCTAACTCAAGACCTTGCACTTGCCAGACAGGTGTTATGCCACTGAGCTACATCCCCATCCCCTTTTAATGTTTTTTTGGAAGATACCAAGAAGGGGAATAACTGAGTCAAATGGAACCTCTAGTTTTAGTTTTTTCCATCTCCACATAATTTCCACAGTGGTTGCACCAGTGGCTCCCACCAGCAGTGTAGCACGGTTCCTTTTTCCCCATAGCCCTGCCAGCAGTTGTTATTGATTGATTTCTTGATGATAACCTTTCTTTTTCAAGTGAGAGGGAATCTCAGCATTGTTTTAATTTGCATTTCACGAATGACCAGTGGTGTTGAACATGTTTTCATATATTTACTTGTTGTTTGTACTTCTGCATTTGAGAAGTGTGTTTTCATTTCAGATGCCCATTTTTAGATTGGGCCTTTAAATTTGGAGGAGTCTTATTTTTTTGAGTTCTTTATATTTTCTAGATAATAGTCCTTTTTCTTGGGAACAGCTGGCAAAAAAAACCTTTCCATTTTGGGAGTTATCTCTTCACTCTATTGGTGATATCTTTTGCTGTGTAAAAGCTTTTTAATAAGATGAGATCCCAATTGTTTATTCTTTGTAATATTTCCTGTGCAGTCAGGGTTTTGTTCATAAAGTCTTTGGCTACACCTTTGTCTTCAAGAGTTCTGCCGATTCTCTCTTCCAGCAGATTTAGTGTTTCTGTTTTCTTAGCGTTAGGAAAGTTCTTTTTTTTTTTAAGTCAAAAACCATCTAGGCAAGGATCCTCAATCCACTGTGCTCTATGATCCCGATCTCTACATGTAAGCAGGGGTACCTGAAAGGGACAATGAACGTGAGATGATCCAGTCATCTACTTCCAGCTTATTGACCATTGTTTCCAAATGTTGTGGAGATGTAGACATATGTAGATATTTTATATCCAGATTCTTGGATCTAATGGTAACGTATTTCTCTACATATATGACAGGCTTTTTATTCCAGTCTCCTCAGATTTAGGTGCCAATAAACTTACATTAATCTTTTTTTTTCAGATAAGCATCTGAATATTTTTCCATAGCATATTTTTATGTTTTTTCCTTCTCAACTAATTCATAGGGACCGTGAGACTATCTGATTTTGAGGTCAAGGTATACCTTTTATATTGTTCCCAGAAACACTTTTCTTCCAATTAAGGAAAAGAAAAAGATACTGATCTGCACCATAACAAAAAACAGAATGTTAAAACCCTTGATTTGATCTTTTTAAAAGACCTGAGTTTAATCCTCCCTAGTTAGCAAAGTATCAAATCAATGTGATTTTTTTTTTTTTGTAGTTGAAAAATCTTTCAGTCTCTGAACTTTGTGACTCTATTATACTTTATTGAAGGCTACCCATAGTATTTTTGTTTCTGAGGGCATTTTCTTTAGCAATACTTTGCTAGGTAAAGCAAACAGCACGTTATTACTACATTCACAGAGGAATAAACAAAAAATAAATAACATATAATCCCATTGAATAATCAGATTTTAACAGAATAAAATGTGTTTTCCAATACATAGCTCCATGTTTATTTGTTTATTATGGCCCTGAAATTACACACACACACACACACACACACACACACACACACTCACATTGTATTGAGAATATTAGCAATTATTTTGTCTTTTCTGTAGTGACCATCTTACAATGAATTTCTTTCTTTTCAATCTCCATTGATGATCTCATTGCACTTCAGCTGTTTGCCTTGATGTATTTTTATTTCCCCCAAATATCATCCTTTACTTAGAAAATATTTATATTCCAAATATATTCAGAACTTATATAGTTTTAAAATTAGATATGATAATAGAAAAATGAGCACCAAGTGGATAATAATAAATTGTAATACTATGAAAAAGATCTCAATTTTGTTAGAAGTCAAATCTGTGAAAAATTATTCAACCATCAAATTAGAAAAAAAAAGCCACATCAAAAACTACACAAGTATTTTAATTTGGATGAGTGTAAAATTGAACAATTATTTTAGAATTAAGATTGGAATTTTACAGTAATGTTTAAGATGTGCACAGAAATCTGACTTCTATCATAATGACTCATAATAAACTATCTTTGATAACAAGACAATGGAATTATTTCATATTCATACAATGAACTACCATAAAACAAAAAATGGCTCTCTAGAAATTAACAAATTTTCTAGAAATTAATGAATGATTTTTACAAACCAGTTATTAGCTGAAATATGATACCAAATAAAAATATAGTGTGATTAAATAAGCAGACCAAAGGATTCTTAGTTGAAGGATCATTACATAAGTAATAGAATTTTAAGGAAAATTAAAGAATGGGCCAGGGATTTAGCTCAGTGGTTCCAGCATCTGCCTTGCAAGCGCAAGGTCCCAAGTTTTATCCCCGGTACCAAAAAAAAAGAAAGAAAGAAAATTAAAGAATAATTATCAAAATGGTTGCATAAGGTAGAATTATAACCAGGTCACTTCCAGAAGAGTTTCATATTTATAGCTGTATAAAGGTTTATTTTAACCTATTTGAATCAGCATATATATTTGTATGCATTATTTTTACATTGAATTATTATTATGTGTATGTGGCTCATAGTATTTACATTCCTTGTGTGGAGTTAGCATACGTACCTAACATGCATAACACAGCTTAATTATTCTTTTTAAAATTCCCTATTCTTCCTTTGAGGTAGGAGAAACCATATGATACTTTAACTTGTGTGTCTGATTTATTTCACTTAACATCATTTTTTCTTAAGGCAAACTGGAATTCTGATAAAATAAGTAGAGATAAAATAATTTTAAGGTACAGTAATTGGTTCTACAAAAATAAACTTATTACTTGTGACTCAAGTGCTTGAGAAATTACATTTTTGTAAAATACAGAATAAAATCTTTCAATTAGCATTCAAGCATCTGGCTGAATTTTCCCACTGTGATATTGACTAGTGACTTCCACTTGAGCAAGTTTTATTTTACCTATGATCTTGTATTATCATATCAAAAAAACAAATAGTGAAGGAAACTATACCATTTGATTGTTGTGAAGAATTAATATGTGATATGGAAATTGTTTTGTACCATGTGCTATTAAATTATTATTATTTTATTCAGACCACATTATTAATTCACAACCAAATTGACTACTCTTGAACTTTCCTGCTTCACAGTGTAACCCAAAATTTCTCTTCACGCTCTGCTTTCAGGTTCCTCAAGGACTGTACAATATAGTTGTATTTTCAAAATCATAAATCATCTCTGTCAAGCCTACCATATCTACACAAACATTCCATCATGGAGATATTAATTTTAATTTGTTTGGAAATAAATAATATCCACAATCATAAATGAGTCAAAACAATCATCCATGAATTATCTGTCTATTTGTTCTCGTAGTCTTAACATTCATAATTTTAAATTCACTTGATATAAATAGATGGTTAAGAGAAAGAGAAACATATTTAAAATATATTTACATTTATTTTACATTAGATTTTTGCCCTTTAATTTACTTCACTTTACTTTAATTTAATATATTTTCTGCTGTGAAACCAGAATGGTAACTAGGTGGTTCAGAACCACATAAACAGGCAAACTATACAAAATCATTCCAGATCATTTAGTTAAGACCTGAAATTTCCACCAGGTGGCGCTCCGTCCTCTCAAATGTTACAGTTTCCTAGAAAGTACTTAAACGTGAAAATTTATTGTTTAAAAATGTTTTAAGAAGTTAAAATAATCAAATATAATTTATTTCACCTTTGAACAATCAAAATTAGTTATTTTCTCCTAAATTATCTGTTATTAACTAAGTTTATCAATGTGTTAGCAATTTTGTTCTTTTGACCTTGGTCATATTTCAAATTTAAAATAAGAAATATTTTTAAAATACATTTTGATCTACTACTACATATGATTTCCAAAATATAAATAGCATAGTTCAATAGTATGTTTTCCTTAATGATATATCCATTTGAAAATACTAGCTATGTACATGAAAGTCAGCCAGAGAAAGGCTTATTAGGTACATGGATTTATATATATTTAAAGTTTATTCTACTGCCAAGAACTCACACTATACTAGAAAAAATAAATGAAAGAGCATATTTATAATATAATTTGGTAAGACAATATGATAATGCTTTTTGAACAGAAAGGAAAAACTAACTTTAGTGTAAATGATTAGGAGGGAGATTTTTTTTTCATAGACAAAAAACTGGCTTAGTTGGGTATGGAGAAGGTAAACTCAGCATTTTTCCATGTATGAAACGGAAAAATACTATTTAGGGCAATGATACAAGTGTATAGGAAGCTGAAGATGTTAGACAATTCTTGAGTTGCTTGGAAAATAGCAATTGGCAAGTAAACCCAGAATAAATGAATCTGCAATGTGAAGACGAAGATCATAATGAGTAATGATTCCGAGGCCTTGAAACCGATGACAGGGTCTAAAGCAGGTGTTCACGAGGTGAAAGGCTTTCCACTGCCACACCCTCTTGCCTGCCATGACATCTCCGTGTTGGAGCCAGCGACTGTGGAAACTAGGAGTCAGAATAGACCTCTGCTCCCTGCAGTTGTCAGCAAGTCTTTTGAGGGAAAGCCGACCGGCGCAGCGTTTCTGTAACCTGGAGAAGACGCACAGGTGACAGGCTGGTTGGGATAGAAGAGGAGATGGCAGCCGCAGAGATTTTTCAAAGGTCATTCTAGTTGTTATGCTTAACAGGTAGCTGCGAACATGAATAAGACTGAAACTTTATAGATCTGTGGGATAGGAGGAAAATTTAACTGAAATCTGAAAAGCAACCTTTATGAAATGAAGAAAGTAAGAAGCACCCTGGAGAAAACTGACATTGAATAGAAAGCAAAGACGTGTACATGTACATACATACAAGAATGCATGTTAATGATATCTAATGTAGATCAGTGTCTTACCACGTGCAAGGGATTTGATAAGATGTTTTAAATTAACACTTTAGGCCACTTGTGGTGGCACATGCTTGTAATTACTGCACTGGAGAAGCTGAGGCAGGAGGATTGCAGTATGTTGGAGGGTAGCATTGGTATATAGTGTGTTCAAGGCTAGCATGACATACATATCAAGACCCTGTCACAAAAAAGAAAAGAAAATAATGATTGCTCATTTTCTTTATACTTGAAATAACTCCAATGAGCCAGGTCCTTGCTATTATAATTTTACAGCTTAAAAAATAAATACAGAGACGTTACAAAGTAACTTCATTAACCAAGGAGGGAAACCTTAGGGTCCTCTCAGTCTTGCTAAACTTTAGACAGACTTCTTCTTTCTCAAGGCTCTGACTGCAACTTAATTAGAAAAGTTTTTAAAAAGTATAATTACAAATCCTCTGTCCATGTGATATAAATGCAAATCTTTTTAAAAGCCTCTCCCCAACTTAACAAACTGGGAATGTTTTTCCTCTTTAACCTGAAGATAATGTATTGAAAATCTAAATATTAAGGAAGCTAGCACTCCTATCTTCCAGAAGCCTAAACTTAGTAGACACTTTACTCTTCTGATGAAATTTTACTTTTGTGTTGGAAACATCAGTCAGCATGCAGTCTGTGATGGTCCCACCAATCCAGCATTTAGGTTCATCCCACACTTTCTATTGAGTCCAGCCTCTTGAATAAATTTCCCCTTGAGTATTGACATTGCCTAGTGACATTTTCGCTTTGATCTCATCAATGTTGTCAGTTGTATTGCATAGCAGTGATCTAGGTTAAGGCTAATGTAAAGAAAACATATTCTAGTAATAATTAGCTGATATTTGATCACAGTCTTTCTTATGCTGCATTTATTTTTTTTCTTGTTAAATTCTTTTATTGGTACATTTATAGAAAAACAATTATCAAAAAATTATGAAAATGCTATCCCTTCTTCACATGGCCTTCTATATTCTTCGTGGTATACAACTCATGGCTGGGAGAAAGATGAGAAAATGTCCCTCAAAATGCACAAGATTTCAGGATACAGTAACTTGAAAACAGGAGCTATTGCCAAACTACATTTTTAACTTTCTCTTTCCAGTATAATATTAGTGAGCACTGATAAAACAATGCACTTCTTCTTAGCAGTTATTAAAAATAATAACAGTAAATCTTTTTCCCAAGGTATCACTTTACAACTCTAAACCTCTCATCCTAAAGAATTGCTGAATTAACTCAAGACATTTTTTTTTGTTTTTCCTTTATGTGTCTGCAATGACCAAATCAAATAGAAGTGAATATGTGGGTCAGAGTAAAACGTTTACTATTTTTTTTCAGTTTCCTAAAATGCTGATCCAAAAATAATAAAAATCATACATAAATTCATGTTCATACATGAGGCATGTGTGCATATCTATGCACATGTGCTTATATACATCTGCAGATCTGTATTTACATAATTTACTATACGATAAGATATACATTTGTTGTGAAGAAAATATATCATAACAGACAAAGGTTGGCTAAATGGCCCTTGATATTATCATCCTAGCATGAAACATACTCATGACGCTTCATTTATTATTCCTGGCTTTAATTCATTCACTGTGCAGAGAAAATATTAACACTATGTGACAATAAAGTGTCAACACCTTTTACATTTTTACATTCCTAATCCTTCACTAATATCTGTTTCACATCTGTTTTCCCCTTACATTTATTTCCCTGAAATATGATATAATATAATGTGTATGAAAAAACTCAATCTCTACTATTTCAAATTACTTGAATTTTTCTTCATAAAGTTTAGTGACATTGGTGAAGTTTACGTCCCAGCGACATAATTAATGCTGAGGAGAAGTCACCTGAGTCTTTGGTAAGTGGAAAGCTCATGTGGAAGAAGAATGTGATGTCCATCCGGAGGAGTGACGACCCACAGCAGGCACTTGAGAGCCCCTGGTAGGAATCAATATGGTTTACAAGCACAGTGGGAATTGGCGACTGCCCCAGTAAGTGGATAAGCAAAGAAATCTGGCTGCAGTATTTTTTAATTAAAAAAAAATCTATAGAGGAAAATCATTCTTACTTGAATTATCTAGATTCACAAAACATTCATTCTATCTTCCAGGTTCTTTAATAATATAACTTTCTTTAATAGACACAGTATGACATCATAATAATCTTTCTTCCGATAAGAATTAGTCTGTCTACTAGGACATAGTATTGATTTACTCTTTAGGTGCATATCAAAAACTCAACCCTTAAAAAAAGAACTCAACCCTTACTGTTAAATAGGTGATATATTGCAGAATCTAAACATTAATATATGACAGACATGTAGAAAAAATCAATATATCACATGCATTATGGAATTATATCAATATCTGAGTGTATGACAATTCTAATTAATGTAATAGCTTTACTTTCTGCATTTCATGAACACTGCTGCAAGTATTACAAGGAAACAGGCTACAAGAATACAGGCAGAGGAAAACTGTATTTGAACTAAAAGAAGGATTCAAGGCAGTTAATGAAAAATATCTTGTAGTTTAATAAATGTAGCTGACTCATATATTGTGAAACAATAATTTTCTCCAGGTTAGTAGCATGTTTAACCTTTAGAATAAAGTAAGCTCCCAGATCTCTTTTTAATAACAAAGAGCCTGTCCCAAACTTGGAACATTCATAATCATAGTCTAACCGTACATTCTTTTTTCTTTGTACATTTAGCTCTACCTATAAATTAAATGGTTATTAAAATTACCCAAATTCTTCTGAGTTTAGTTTGACTCATGAATATTAGAGATAGTCCACAATGTGGCTCCTCCTGACCTGCAAATCTTCAGTTTTCCTCATTATCTCCTCAGATATTGGTTTCCTCAGCATTTGTGCACCATGGTTGTTGTATAAAATCCTTGTCAGAGTTGGAGGCACAATGCTAAACAAAGTAGCAGATGTTTGATTCTAGGAATTAAGGAAAATGTCTCAGTAACTAAATTTCTAAATGGGGAGCACTGGTTAATAAACTGACCCCTTCTTATGTTCTATATCACAGTGGAATGGGACTGGGTTCAAGAAGAGAAATCTGAGCTTCTGATTCAATTAGGAAAGTTCCCTAAGAAGAATACATTAGTGAAATGCATTCTAAAAGTGCTCAATAAAAAGTAAGACATTTCTTTCTATATAATCATTCTAGCTACACATAATATTTATCTCTAGCTATGCTCTGTAACTAATACCCTGGGGGTGAGCCATTTGGAATCTATGAGTATTTGAGTTATTAGAGAAAGGTGCTTCCTCGCTCAGGAGTGTGACCACATCAGCCCCAGAGTTGCCTGCAGCTCATAGGGTCACACATGAGCCTTGAGATAGGAGCACTCACAGCCTAGGAGATTAGAGCGGATTCATCCACGTATAAACATGGGACTGAAACTGAACCGTATCCTTTGTACTTTAAATTCATGCAGTGAATTACTGAGGTGGAAATATCTTACAGCCCAGTATTAATTTTAGTGCTCTGAAAAAAAGGTTACCGAGCCTCCAATACTGTCCTGACCTTATTACAGATTTGCTTTTCACATTATATTTTTAATCTTAATTAGTATTTCAACTTTACATACTTAAGGGATACAGTATGACAATTACATACATGGATACTATTTGAATTGATCAAATCACAGTAGTTATTATTTCTGCCTCTTTAAATCATCACATAAAATTTCATTAGGATGCGATTTTTGTAAGCATTTAAGAAATACAGTATGATATTTCACAAAGAATAAAAAGGAGATGATAATATTTAATGACACTAATCTGAAACTACATTTTACATGCATGTTCTGAACAATTTGGGGCCTTCTTGAACCTGTATTTTAACCTTTCCATGCTCAGATTTCCGTGGTTTACTTAATGTCACATATACAGTTCACAAATAAATACACAATTAGGTTTCTACATATCATCAATCCTCTGAATACCTGTATTTCACACCCATGGGTTCCATCAACCATGGAGAAAAATATTTGAAGAAAAAGAAAAAAAACCTATGTGAATAATGCACTAACACAGCGTTCTTTTCATTATCCCTCAGGCAATACAGTATAACTATCAATGTAGTTGTTACACTGCATTAGATATTATACAACAGGTGAAAATTATTTAAATTAAGGGAGGTTATGTACAGAGTGTACTCAAATATTATATTATTCTATATAAGGACTTGAATGCCTATGGATTTTAGTTTCATCCGAGGTCCTGGATCCAGAATCTCACAGATACAAGGCTGCTCCATGCTTCATAGACATGGAGACATATGCGTAATTAAGGAATTATAAATAAAGATTAATTAAAAAGAATTGGTGCTACCAATATAATATTTATATGAGAAGGGCCATTTCAGACTTTGTGAGTGAGCAAGAAACAATAGCTCATTCTTATTATGCACAACTATCCAGGGAATGTTGCAAGAAGTTTGGATTATCCATCTACAGAAAGAGACTTACAGGGTGTGGGTGAAGCACTGAGCACTGACCAGCAGGGTGACCAGGCCCGCACATAGCAACCAAGGAATCCTATGTATGAAACACATGCAGGCATAGATACACACACGGATGAGATCAGGGAGCAGTGATCTCTCAGCTCATCACAGAGTTCTTTTAAAACAGGAATTGTTGGCCTGTATCACAATTTAGTTTGATGCTGCTAAGACATGAGAACTGCATGAGTTCACCTCTGTCATCACAGCTTTTACTTGAAATGAAATTATCTTTGTAAGAGAAGGATATATCTATTGAAAGAGGCAAAAGTATATTTATGTGCATTTAAATATAATTAAATTTCAAAACATAGCAAACCTCTACAATTATTTTAGCCACATATAACAATATATATTTATTCCTGGGAAATGGCCTCATTCTTGTTCTTCATTGCAATTTGATTTGATTTGAATTTCTAACCGTATTAGGTTTTTCAAAAGTTTTGAATGGCACAACTGCATTATCAATTCAGACAAAGACTTAAAAAAATCATAAACAATTACAAATATATTAGCAAAAATGCATCCTAACAATAGGCTGAAGGTTAACAAAGTAATTCAGAACAATATCAGGAATACATTCAAATCATTTTTCAGTGTGATATGTACTTAAATGATTGGAATGAAATTCACCTGAGTATAGGTTTGATGGTAGAGCCACACAGCCAGCTATATTTCTTTAGGAATTCAAATTTATAGATAACTGCTCAACTGTAGGGAGGAAAAACGATTAAAAATTTGAGTATTTGTATTTTCCTATTCCCGTGATCCTATTTTCTGGAAAACAATCAGAATAGAGGCAGGAGCGATACTAATAATAGAGTTGGTACTCAATGTTTAGTGCAAGAAGATTTCAAAGGAAGTGTAGTCCTAATTTGAATCAACATCTAATTAGTTCATTTAATTACTCCATGCCAGGAGTAATTGATTTTAGACCTAGAAACAGAAACACGACTACTATGGGGAAAAAGTAATTTTGATTCTTTAAATTGGATGCTGAGCAAAGGTTGCATCTAAAAGTGTCCAACATGTGTCATTTTTTTATCTACAATTTGAACTATTATTTTAACAATTCCCTGTTGTTATCATGGTGTTAAGTACCAGTGTAATTTAAACATTGATTATAAAATTCCATATTACTGAACCAAAGTTCCACATCATTCATACAAAAATATCATATATATATATATATATATACACATATAATTTAAAGATTTAAAAGAATTTGAGTCTTACCTAAGTGTAGGTATTTTTATAAAATATGCAGAGTGATGTTTGATTTCCAATAGAGGAAAAAATTGTTTTTTACTACATGTCCTTGGTTTTGAATCTATAAGAGAGAGAAAATTTTTTCTCTGCCTTAATCCTCAGTTGTCTACAGATATCAATAGAATGTCTGCTTAAATGAAAAATCATGCTTCTCCAGCTTCATCCTGTCCTTAGAGCAGCTCATATTAGAATGAAGCACCTCGTGTTCCATAAAAGGGGTCAGGGAGGTGACCTCCTTATTTAACTATCAGAACAGGAGGTTGAGTGTGGTTTGTTTAGCTTTGGGGCAGAGCAGGACGATCTTCTTAAAATATGAAACCTGAACAGGGCATCCAGGGCCTGAACAAAGTGAAATGCAACTGTTCCAGCTTCCACAGATGATATCACCTGACACTTTATGTATCATGCTACTAAAATATTTAATTGAGGCAGAAGCATATTTAATTTTAATTCATTGCCTAATTCAAATAGAGAATATTTGCTGCTAAAATATTCCATTATTTTAAACTGTACATGCTAACCCCTATCATGTGTTTGGATATGCTTTTGCATTCAATTCCTCGTGTGCATTAATCACCATTTCCTTTCCCTTAGAACCATGGATGGTGGAATAGGAATGTGCTCTTTCTCTCATTGCTATTTCAACGGCAGAAAAATGTAACAGAAATTACCATAGCTCGCTTTGAAACATCGTCTAGCATTCCCCCCAGGCTGTTTTACATTTCATTGAATATTGTATGATGTTTAATGTTAAGGTACTTCTGGTGGTTACCAAATTATGCAGGTTCATTGTAAAATTTTGGAGTGGACAAAAAAATACAGGGAGAAAGTCATCACTAACATACTGTATATTAAAAGCAACTGTGTGTAACTATACTATATTAGCTATCATATTTTAGGATTACACATGTGTACTGAAATTAATAGGTTAAATATTTAATAAGATCGCAGCATATTCCTATATCATTATAATTTTAAATGAGAATTTTGAGTCCTGTGTAGTATGTACATATATGGATATGTCAAGATTCTCTTAATCAATCCCTTTTAAGAAAATCAAATTATGCATTCTGCCTTTAATATGATTACTATATTAGGAAAATTCTGAATAGTAGAAATCTGGCAGTGACAACAGAACAGTCTAACCTTGTGTGTTACATGAAGCAGAGGTAGGAGTTGTGATAAAATTTACCTAAAAGGAACTTTCTGTCATTTCCCTTTCCCCAGCTCCTGGCCAGAGCTCATTTTTGGCTGTAGTAGAGAATGAAAGGAAACCCAATGGAAAAAGAGATGAACCACCGAGGAAACATGGACTTATATCTATCAGAGGAGAGGTGACCATGATCAAGTCATCGGTTTCCCTAACTTCATGGAAGTTTAGATGGTAGCTTCGCACACACTTCTGAGAGATACACTCCAGTGGGATGTGGTCTGAACAACTTGATCTTTAACTTGGCTAATATCTTGAGGATGGGCCTCAGCATCAGCCACCACTATTCTTTCGGGATTTGGTGTTGTAAATTCATCTAGTCCTTCAGTTTAATCACTGCATGAAAGAACCAGTGCCCTTTTAGGCATCCTCAGAATCATAGGAATGATCACAAAGGTTTGTCTTTTACACAGAAACACTGTCTGATTTTCCCAGACAGCCAATTCATACCTTTGGCTCCTATGGTAGTGCCAAAATTATTGTCAAGGGAATTGGGCTTCCACCCTTTGCAAATGGCCTGGTGTATTCTTTCTGCTCTTGAAGGTGCCCTTCCTCTCCTCAAAATAAAGGCTGAATATGAAATCACCTATATAATTTTTGTCTCAACACTATGTTCTTTCTTCACATTCTTCCTTCACAATTCTTTTCCACCACATTTTGGGCAGTTGCCTGAACATCTTAAATGGTGACAACCACCTAAAAATTTAGGCAGCACTGTTACCAATGCTGGCATGCTGATCAAGGAGCTGCAATAGCCACCTGCTGTCTCAATTCCAAACACTCAAATCTTCTTTCCCCCTGGTAACTGCTCATGCAGCCACAGGTTATGCACAAGATACTAGGACTGTGTTGATCCCAATTCTGTAATGTGAACTTGAGACTTTGTTTAAAGCTTTCTTTTTGTCCCAGGTCTGGAATCACTTTGGCCAGTCCATTTCCCCCTATAACCTTAGTCGGCTTTTTCAACTTGCCCTTTTTCAAGTCATCACAGCTATCATGTACAAGTGGCATTTGATCACTGTGAATGAAGCCAGTCCTCAGAGTGGTAGAAAGAGCAACAGTCTGATCTGCAGCCAATGCTCCCCACATTCTACCTGACCACTATTTATGAACCACTCTTAGAGACTGGAGTTTTGACATAAGCTATAAGATTGTACCTCTCACTTGCTCATGAAACTCCAGCCTCCCCATTTCAAAATTTTGTTAAATCTATTTTCATACACAGCCTTGCTTCTAACTTTGGTTTCATGGACAAACTGTTTGAAGGCAGGCATGCAACTTGGTTACACTGAGGCTTACAACACAGGTGGAGGTGACTGGGGCTCCCCAGAAGAGCACCGTCATTGCTACATCACCACCTGGCTGCCCAGAATTTGGTCAAGGGCTGACAGCTTCCCAGTCTGTGGTACATGCCCCAACACAATGACTTCATTATCGTATAGAATCAAGTTCTTGATGTCTTCTTAAATAATTGGTTCTTTCTCCATGTCATTTGTACCCTGAGTAACAATAACTATGTTGGGATGAGAACTACAGATCCTTGTCTCATTAGGTTGTCACAAAAGTATTTCTCCCAGTCATTATCTAGTAGACATTTAGAAATAATATCCAATCAGTCCCATAGAAGAGACAGATTTTTGAAGGGCTAAATATTCACAGTGGCACATGTCCTCTTGTGGCTCTGAGCAGTGATGACGACGTGAACAATCTCTATGATCCAGTATAGGGTGGAATTAGTACCTACAGTCATAACAGCACCCCAGAAATCAACAGCAATTTACAACTGCCATGGACAAAGAACGACACTGGCACTAATGACTATAACAACTCAAACTACAGCTCTAACAGCAGCATTTACACCTTGGAATCCACCAAAATTTAACACGATGATGGCTTTGATGATCCCTAAGACTTTGGCTGCATGTACACTTCATAGGGTATGACAAACTCTTTTGTTCTTAGCTCTCCTGTTGCTTTTTAACTATGCCGGGGGAAGAAGAGAGAAACCATATTCTCTTTTTAAATTCACAAATGATATTTGACAGCACAGATATCACCCTTCTTTTGGGAAGTACTTTCTTCATTGGTCTTTATTTTTACTTCATTCTCCCAATTTTCTTTTTATTTCTTTAGTATTTCTTCATGTATTTTTCTGATCATCTGGCAGATCCCTAAGTGGAATTCTCAGCAACGCTGGATGCTTGACTCTCCCTTCACTCACAGTCTTTGATATGTAAACCTTTAAATGATAATGGATTCCAATATATTCCCTCATCCAGAAACTCACTCTGATGTCCAGATTCACATACCCAACTGCAAATGACTTAATGTGGATACCAATCATCAAATTTATGTGATGAAATCTTAACTCTCCAAGTGATGACATTAGGGATTAGCTATTAGGAGGTGATTGCATCATGAAGCCACAGCCCTTGCGAATAAAGTTGGTGTTATTATAAAAGAGAGCCTAGAGAGATTCTCTACTAATTCATAAGCAAATACAGAAAGAAGACAGAAGTCTATGAGGTATTGGGCCTAATCAGATACCAAAGTTGCCAGTGGCTTTCTTTTATATTTTCCAATCCTTAGAACTGTTACTAATACATTTCTACTCTTTCCAAGTCATCCACCCTATGGTATTTGTTATAGCACCTTGAGCAAACTAAGCCACCAAGGTTCTTCATAACATTTTAATTTTAATATATAATAGGCATAGCTATCATAGCATGCCTAAACAGAGCTCAGGACATTTCCTCCCGTAAACATTCCTGAGTACATTCTCTCCTGATATGGCAATTCCATTATTGCAATGCCTTGAATCCTAAACTTCTGGAGTTATTTCTATTTCTCTCACTGCACATGTACTTTTAAAAATACCCAAATTCTGATCTATCTTGTTTGCTTTTAACTCACTGTGTTTTATTTTAACTCAATGTGTTTTATTGAGCATGAAGTTCTTTACCTTCGCTCTGTCTCCTGCCTGGAAAATTGTGCCCCAGGTACTTCATGGCTTGCTACATCATCTCTTTTTGGCCTTAGTTCAAATGTAACCCTCACAATATCCCTTTTTAAAATCATTACCACTATTTTACTCAATATTTATCACCACTCTTAGGAAATAAAAACTCATGTGTTGGGTTGTATTGAGTTTTATTATATTATGTAACATGCTCTTTCATGGAATTCTGTTGGTTGTACCTGCTGGACAAGTTTCTGGTCTGTGTTGGGCATTGAATAAACACATACTGTTTATGAGTAAATAAATGGATATTGACAAGTAATTTTAATGAGTTATTAAGCAGTAAAGTAAAAAAAGCATCATTGTTGAACATGAAAGCTACTTAAATTTATAATTTGTGTATGTTGCTTTTTATTATTTTAATGAAATATCTAAAACTCATGCATGAATTATTTTTATCAAATGTTCTCTTGATGCTTTGATTCTTAGTCTGAATTTAAACTTGTATAGCTAATATAATAATTGACACCTAAATTGAATATATTGTATCAAATTAAATTACACATTTACCCATTCGTAATCAGTACTTTTATTTCAATATGCACAAGTTGACTTAAATATTTCAGAAACTATAAACCTCCTTCCTTAGCAAAATACATGAAAAAATAATCACTACTGAAAGATTTTTACCTCATAAAGGCTAAGATAAGTCAAAGAATAATGTTTTGTATATAATAATGACTGCACACTGTACTCAGTATGAGATTTAGGATGAGTAAGCCAAGTTTATTACCAAAATAGTAAAAATAAAAATGGAGAAACAAGTAAAAGAATACGTCAACATTATAATAGACACTCTGTTAAGCTACAGTTCTTTTTCTATCTGATATGTACTAAATAATCAGATGAGCATTTGAAAATCTGCACTAGTCATCCTCTAGCACTGTTGTTATCCTTGTCTATATCTGTATTTACACACACAGATATAGATATAGATATAATCTTTCTATACAAATTCCTGCTTTCATGGTTTAGACACAATTTACTTTTTAGAATGTCCAGCAGCAGACTTCTCTTTATTTTGAGCTGGAACCATTGGACACTGTTTCACTGGTGCTGTCAGTGTCTGTGGTGTGGACAGAAACATCAGGCCACTGGAACCCCTGGGTCTCTAGACACAAGTGTCATTCTCAGTTGATTATTAGCAGAAAGGCCTGCAGACCCTGTTAGCATGTGTGAAAACCTCTCCAGTACCATTACCATTTTCTTGACATTCAGAATGGGACTGATTCCTTTCTGACTGCTGGAATCATCAGACTGCAGTGCCAGAGGATGCACATCCCTTGATATGGCACTGCAGGGATTCCATGAACACCCTGGCCCTCTACTCAGTCATTAGTGCAAACTGCACTTGAGAGCAAGGTATGTACAGGCTGCAGGTATTTAGTCCCACTCAGATCCTGTCTGCTTTATTGCTGACACCAGTACTCTCTTTTTTACTGTAGCAAGACAGGCAATTTAGGGAAATTACCATATGCAAAATCTACCAAGAAAATCACAGCTCTAATGGGGAAAAACAAGGGTAAGGCCACAGTACTCAAAACTCCCTTGTTGACAAGGAAAATAAAAGATTAAAACATAACAGTAATTTATATGTTAAATGTTCCAAATATGTTTGTGTATGCTGTGGCTTGATATTGAAAGGATCATAATTGGCCTTACAGAAATTCAAGTATGAAATGTCACTGCAAACACCAAACACCAGCAATGACTGAGTTAGCTCCCAACACATGCATTGAACTGAGTCACTGGTAGGTTAGCCGAAGTTGGTGTGCATGTGTGTGTTTGCATGTGTGTGTGTGTTTTATGTATTTTTTGGTGGCTGTGTTCTGATAGGTGCAGTTTATTGTGTCCACCAGAGGTTTATTGGAGACATATCTGCACATAAATAAACTTGAATTTCATTTTGTGATCGAACTGCTTCCGAATTTATCAGTTATTTCAGAAGAAGTCATATTTACAAAGCAAATTATAGCCAAACTGACTACACTACTTTCTTTTAGGTCAGCCAGTACTATCTATGAAAGGCTAGGTTTTGCAGACATTTACCTTCCAAAATTGTGACTTACATGACAGTTTGATTTACACAGATGTTTCAGGGTATATTCATATAAAAGTGAAAGAACAGAAGAAATCAAATAAAAAACAAAAGTTAAACAACATGATTTGCTCGATAGAACAATTGTTCAAGAAAACAAGGAATGTTTGGTGTCTCCATAAATTCTTAATTGATTACTTCAGGATATGTCAGGGTAGAGGAAACAGATTGAGCTGTAGAAATATAGAAATCAGCCAGATATCTTGGCACAAGCCTGTAATCCCAGCACTCATGAGACTGAGGCAGGAAGGTCATCATGAGTTCAAAGCCAGCTGGAACTAAATGGCAAGACTCTGTCTCATACCAAACCAAAGCAAACCAAACCAAAACAAAACAAAAAATCTACTTAATACAAAAGACATTTGGGCATATAAGAATATGGCAGCTGAGTAATGTTAATAGAAATCCAGACTCATCAAGGATTAGTCTTCGGGTTTTTAGAGTGATATTCTAAAGTAACACATGACAATAAAAATTAAGGACCATGAAAAGATGTGAGTATCAGGTTCATATTCATCAGCTGCATAAAAAAAATCTGTGAACACTTTTAGTCTCCTAAGCAAATGACCCAATATTTTGGATTATCTCTACTCTGAAGAGTGGGCGATTGATAGGGGGTATAAGATAGTAAGTGAAGACATAGGGGAATATCAGAATAACACTTGCACTTTTTTGAACTGAGGGGGAAATCCGGGGTTTGCCCTGACCTACATCTCCAGTCGTTTTTAATGTTTTCTTTTTTTTAGACAGTCTTTTCAGTCACTAAGCTGCAAAATCTGGGCTCAATTCAACTGCCTTCTGCCTCAGCTCCCGAGTACTGGGAATACAGGCCTGTGCCACCATGCCTAGCACATGTTGGAAACATTAGAATTTTTGGTATAGGTAAAAACGAATTCATATAGTTACTGAATAGTTTGAAGGAAGGGTATTAAGCTGTGTAGATTACAATAGAATACCTAAAGAACAAATTTACCTTCAAATATCTGTGGGCTGGCAAAAAACACACATTTTTCTTCATTGTGGTACATGCTTATTTTCCACCATCAGGAATGCTTGTGTTCATGATCCTTAGGGGCACAGGTTGACTAGGATTGGGTTCATGTTTGGGACTGGAACTGCCTCTGCACGATGAGACCTTTTGAATCACTGGGAAGCATGAAGGTGAGATGCCAGTAGCTAAGTGCTCTGGCCAGGATGTGAGTCATGCTAATTTACCATATGTCAGTGCTGTAGTTGCATGCATGTTGAAGAACTTCTTTTTTTCCATGGAGGATTAGCTTTATTATAATGTGGGATTATCATACATAGCTACCTTACACATTATACTTTTCTCTTTTTCTATATTAAACTTTGATGAATAAAGTAATTACTTAAATTTTATAAAATTCCATGAAAATCTTCCATTTCAGGCATTTTTATATTTGGTCAAATGATACTTGGTTAATATTTTTTTAAATAAATTTCCAAAAACAATTCTAAAAGCTCATTTGCAACTAATCAGTGACTTTTAAGTTAAAATAATTATAAAGCTTTATATTCTCCTCAGTTTTATACATTCGTTCTTCTCACAAGTAGCAGCCAAAGCCTCATAAAATACCATTCAACACACTTTCTCTTTTTATCTTACTCTCATGATTTACATGTTGCACTACCATTTTCTGAGTAAATTAAAACAATAAGCTCTATTTTCTGCCAAGTACTACTTCCTTTCTTCTACAATACACTTCACTAACATATTCAAGTTAGGTTCATGACTATTTAGGGAAGCCACATGAATTTGGAATTAATATTGTCAATTTGTGTTAGTATATGTTTAAATTTCTGGTCAAGTTAAATGGAGAATATTGTAAGGCAGTCTACATGAAGTAGAGCATATATTTTGATCTCTGCACTATGAAATAGATAAGAAGGAAACTCAAGAATTAAATCATTATGTGTAATAACTATTCACATTATGAAGAGTAGAATTTATTACCATATTAATATATTAAACATTGAAATGTACTTTAAGTACTACCTTAATTAGCCAGGCACAGGGAAACATACTTGTAATCCCAGCACTCAGTGGGCTAAAGCAGGAATATTAAAATGTAAGGTGAGCCTGCTTACATTGCAAGTTCAAGAGCAAACTGTGTTATATATACAGTGAGTTCCTATCTCAAGAAGATAAAATAAAAACAAACAACCAAAAAGGACAAAATCTTACTTAGATATGAATTGTTTACAATTAGATACTGATATGATAGCATGCTTTGAAAATACAGATCCAGTACAGAGCATAACTCTAACTGGGTGTTACATTATGAGAGGGTTGTCACTTACATGAAGCACAAGTGGGCCTTGGCTTCCATGTATGGCAAGGTTTGGCCTTGGAATGTCTGCCCCAAGCCTTGGGCGCTCAGTAGGAGGGAGTGAACGTGGCTGGAGCAGGAGAGCACTGCAGCTGACTTTCAGGGAGAAGTTGGTGCCTTATTAACAGTGAGTCATTGGGGCCAAGGATTTAGCTCAGTGGTTCTCCCACCTGCCTCACAAGCGCAAGGACATGAGTTGGATCCCTGGTATGGACAAAAACAAACAAACAAAAAACAATAGTGAGTCACTGAGGCATGAAAGAAAGGGTGTATCTCATTCACCTATCTCCTGCTCTGCACTCTCCTTCCTGGTCAATTGAGTTGGTAGCAGACCTTGGCATCATCATCCATGTGGTGCTGATGCTACAGGCAGGCAGAATTCAAGAGTTGTGGTGTCAGAAAGGCTTCCACTCAGATTTCAGAAGAAGGAGGTGGGCTGGCATTGTCCCTGAGAGGGCAGTATGTGAAGCTGTGAGAGTGAAGCTGAAAGTACAGTGGAGACCCCAGGATGTTGGAGACACTGAGAACATGGAAATCTACCAAGGAAAACAACAGAGGCTGAGCAAAGTTACCTCAAGACAGAATTCACAAAGGCTGCACCCAGCGATCCTATAGGGGCAGGGATAACTAAGCTGTTTGTCTTGGAGGCTGGACATAAACCTACAGGATTTAATGGCTTCCCTCCTGTGTTTTCGTCTTGGTTTTGTCTCATTTTTTTCTATCCATCTGTTTATCCTTTTTGGAATAGAAAATTTTACCTGTGCCATTGTCAACAGTGTTGAATATCCTTTTTTATTTTTATCAGGGCACACAGCTAAGAGTTTGCCTTGAATCTTAGAGGAGATTTTGGATTTGAACTCTTTAGGAATGCTGGAGCTGTTAGTGGTTTGGTGACTGTTAGAGATGGACTAAATGCATTTTCCGTACAGACAATAGCTTGGATCCTGAATATCCCCAAAACCTCATGTGCTCAGAGATATACTTTATGAAGGTGATTGGTCTTTATGGGTACTATACCTGATTTGCTTTTAAGGGCTCGGTAAGAGGCAGGTTGTTGGGGTGGTAACCCTGAAGAGTGTGTCTCCCTCCCCAGCACCTCCCTTTGCTGTCTACTTCCTGCGGCTTTTCCTCCAGTAAGCCCCTCTACCATGCTCTTCTGTCCAGGAGTTAGTCAATATCAAGCTAAATCATGAGTACAGATAGACCTCTCTTTCTTTAATTTGTGGATGTGGAGTCTTGTGTCTCAGAAAGTGACTAAGACAACTTAACTGCAGAGAGTTTCTAAAAATTGAATTCAACATTTATGTTGGTCAAAAATTTTCTATAGTTTTATGGTTTATACTTAGATATATTTCTAAATCCTCATTGATCATAGACATTACTTTGGGAAATGATTGGATTACAGGGACATTTTAACTGATTCCTATTGGAAGATGAGGACTGGTTGGAGAGGCAGGCCACTGGGAGTATGGCCTGGAAGATTATATTTTTCTTCCACTGCCTCCCTGGACTGTCTGCTTTCCATCTGGTATGCCATCCTGCCTTGGCTCCAGCTGACCATGCTCTGTCCACCTGAGCCAAAATAAACCTCTACTTCCTTAAGCTGTGGTTGTTGAGTATTTTTGTTCCAGCAACAAGGGAAATAAGTAAGGCATATATATTTGTTATTTGTACTCAACACAGTGAGAATCACATATATACATATCATATACACTACATAGTGCATGCAATTACTGTACAATATATACAATGAAGCCTCCTCTACGCTTGGACAGGTGTGCCATCTGGTTGAGGTGAAAAGTTAGTAGTGAGTGAAAAACAGGCATCTTTACTAGGCAAGTTGGCCATTAATAAAAATTAATTGTAAAATAAGAGCAAGCACTATGAAGATATATATTTATAGCCTTGGCAGTTAAAGAATTAATGACATTTCAAAAGATATCTAAATAACTGACTTTTGTGACTACAAGCAGAAAGTGAAAAAAAATAAATACAAAACCACCTTTGGCCTTCCATATTCATATCAATAGATTCAGTCAATTGCACTTGCAAAATATTTGAAAATTATTCCAGAAAATTCCAAAATTAAACTTTGAATTTAGCACTATGTTGAATTCACATGAAGAAGGGTTTTCTAGGCAAGCCCTGGTATAGCCTCCCAACATTTCACAAGTCATCAAGCTCTTCCTAACATTCTTTTGAGCTTTGTTAAACTGTATCTTGTCTGTGTAGTATGTAGTTCAACTTATGATGTTTGTATCTATATTAAATCTGCACACATTTCTTTTGTTATTATACATTTAATAATACAACAGTTTTTAAATGACATTTACATGTATTTCATATTACAGGGATTAATTAAAATAAAAAGAAAAAGGTATACAGGTTATATGCAAATACTATACATTTTATTTATAAAACTTGTTTATCTGTATATTATGGTATCCTTGAATATTACTAGGGATGCCATGGTACAATTGTACTATATTTAGTCAAATAAAATCATTATCAATTATATAAATGCTCATGGCTAAATAAGTAACAACTACCAAACCTATGCTGTGGTCCAATACGGTATACAAATTAAAGAAGAATTAGTATTCTAAACAAGTGCTCCAATTGTAATGTTCTACATCAATATTTTTAATACTGATCAATTTTTATGCATTTTATGAGGGGGAATTTTGCTTGAGTTTTTCAGGTGACATAAAAAGATGTATAAGAATAAAAAAGGCTTGGTTCTTAGGACAATTTCAAACAGAAAGAACATGAGTTTACATTACTGAAGTAGTTTCAAGGAAGTATGCAAGGAAACCCAACTTGCTTAATGAAATTTATTCCTCGTTTCAATTTCTATTTTTTCTTTCTTTTCAGGCTTAAAAGAATCGAGTTGGAGTTGCACCACTAAAGACAGAGGTGTACCTTCTTGCCTGCTCCACTCACATCCACTGGTAAACATAAAACCTATCTGTACATTAATATACCATCAAAATTCTTCACCCATATGCTCATTCACCAGTTTCTTGGGACCTCCTCTCCCTTTAGAGACAGGTCCAGCATTTGCTTCCGGATCTCAAAATTCCTTCCATTTCCATCCCTTTAACTTGGGTGACACATACTGAAAACAATGTTTGGGATTTCAGAGAATCAGAATGAGCTTTCTTCATCTATATGAACATCCGGTACACCATTATGGGCTTCATCTTTGACTCCATTACCAAAATGTACTTGATGGGCCATATGAGACTGAAACTAAATTAACTGAGGTTCTCATTTCTTCATTAAAATTCCTTTTGCCTTTTTAATGAATAAAGCTTGATTTGAGCTTCTCATAATCACATACAGATAGACCAGCTTCCATGATCGATACCTCAGGAGGAAGGGATGTGTAGTCATCAATAATCTGGACTGTAAACACTACTCTGTCCTCTTCAGTCTGTGAAATTACTTGTACATAGTTTCATTCTGTTTTTAATTGGTACAAATTCCTAGGGCCAGACACTGATTGGAAGCTCAATAATTGTTAATGAACTGAGTAGCCACCTAGGCAGTCACTTTTAAATGTTTCCGTGAAATTCTTCAATATTTTTTTTAACCAAACTTATCTATCTCATAATTTTTATCAGTAAACAAAACTAAAGGCTGCAATTGAGCATGAACTACAGAATAAAGATTCAGACTCAGTATTATTTGATATTTCTGTGGAGATTTTTTTTGACTTTGAATGGGTAGCAAGCTCAAAATATGAATGGGGGAAGTAAAGGCCTTTTTTTGTACAATTCTGTCCTCTTCATTTCTACAAAAATGTCTTCTGTCAAATTTCACCAAGTATGTCTGTCTTAGTCACTTTCTGATTGCTCACACACAATAAGCGAAACCTACAACTTGAAGGAGGAGAGAATTGCTTTGGGTCACATTTTAGCCCATGGCTGTCTGGGTAAAGAGAAGAAATAGCGTGGCAGAGGGTAGAGACAGAAGAAGTCTCTGGAGACATAGAGGTCAGGAAGCGGTGAACAAGGAGAGGAGTGGATGAGGGATGCTGGCGGTAAGTCACCTCTCCAACCAGACCCCACCTCCCCACAGCTACAGACCTCCTACTTCAGCTCTAGAGTCCCCGAAATTCAATCACCTTCCAAAATCCCCACCTAGGAGTGCAGGAGGACCTTGTGGAACATCCGGATATAAATCATCACAATACCTCCACTGCTGCATCCTTTATAGTTTCACCAAATTTGGTATTAAAATTCTGAATGGCAAACATCGAATTTCATCAAATATTTTTTCCCAGAATGCGTCAAAAGATTTGATCTAATGTAGAATTATGGTAAATATTCCTCAATGCACATTCAACTCAAAATGATAAATTCCAGCTTCTTTTGTTAGTTTAAACCATATCTTTGGAACACATCTTGACTATAGGCCCATTTATATGTATATATTACTTTCATTTTTATAGATATACATTTTTTATTCTTTGATGGAGTGTATTATTTTTAAATTTATTAGCATATAATAATCTTAAGAAATTGAAATTTGCTACTCTTAAAATTCTCAATCTATTAATTATCATATGGAATTTCTTTGGGTATAATGTTCATATTTGAATAGAAGAATTCTTGATTTTTTGTTGTATTATATATATCTATTAAAGATGAAAAAGCTATTTGATACCTATAATATATTAATATGACTGTTTTTAGACAGAAAACATGAAAGATGAACAATTTCTGGCCTATGGTTTTGAAAAAGTATCTGCTATTCTTAGACATATTTATGAACAAGAACAAATACACTGCAAAATTAGTGATCCAAGAAAATGAGCTTTGGTTAGTTTTCCACTCTTTGACTCCTAATATTACACTTGCTCTTATAGTTAACATTAAAAGCACTACATTAAATTCCTATGAAATATGGCTTTGTTGTCTGACCTACTTAAACCTAACTAAAACATTTTGATAGTCTTAAATGATTCTATATATTCATTTAAAAGAAAAACAAAATATCTATGCAAAAACAGGAAATCTAGAAACTATACATAATAAAGATTGGTTTGGAAATGAGTGAGAATATAATATAGACTTTCAAATCCCTGGCTGTATGAGTTGTAATGTTATTTCACTACTCTATTTTGGAACTAAACACCTAACATTGCCTCCCTAACAATAGTAGAAATTCATAGTATAACATTGGAACCTGAGTCACTTTATAAGAATATTTATCTTGCAATTGACACTTAGATGTTATGACATGTTGGATATTTTGAACTGAAAATATACCACAGAGAATTGGCTCCACATTTCTGTCATTGCATCCTATGATGTTACTGGCACACAGTTGAGATTAGGAGCAGCATAACCCACCGGTGAGGAAAGCACAAATGAAACAGTGTGGAGGAAATTCACCTCTTGCCAGAAAAAAGAAGCATAAAGAAGACATTGGTTCTGAAAACAGATGTGCATTTCTATGTCCCCAAAGCCATGTGTGCACAATAGGGCAGTTTCAAGTATTAGTATGGATTGAAAGAAATAAATGTTTATGCTTACATGTATATTCACATACATGCATAAATGTATATAACATAAACACACGTACCTATATACCTATGTCATGATCATATACATATGTCACACCAGATACACATATGTGTGTACACATATGCATACATGTATGTGTACATATGCACTTAAATGTATATATAGTATATCATAATGTGCACATCCCACCAAAATAGCACTGTTCATATACTCTTAGTTGAATATCATAAGTAAAAAGAAATCATTTTACCTAGTTTATACAGTGGTGCTTCAGTTCACGAACTTAATTGTTTCCCCAATTGTGGTTGCAACAGAATTGAATGAAAACCTAATAAAAATTTAATGGATAGATTTAATGATGACCTGATGGGGAAATTTGATTCAGTTCACAACCAATTCCATTTTAGACAGGAATTGCGGAAAGAATTAAATTCATGAACTCAGCTACCACTCTATCTGTATCATGCACTACTTTGGTACCACACAGAAGAAATAGAGGGAGTCAACTTTAAAAAAAAAGACATTAGATCAATCTAAGACCTCCCATTTGTCATAATATAAGACTCTCATAACTATAATCCATTCACTCAGAGCTCCCCTAGTCCAAAAATAATTATTCAAATAAATTAATTTGAAAAAAATGTTAAAACTAAAATTACTTTAGTATATTATATTCTCCAGATAATATTTAAGTAACCAGCATTAACATTACCTCATAACAATAGATTAAACTGGAGCTTTTATTTCACATGGTAAGGCTGAAGAGGGAGAATATTTGAAAGTTAAGGAAATAAATCTGGCCTTCTCAACCTCTAAATATCTAAGATTTGTCCAGGCTCTCAACAACCATCTTATTATTGAATATCCCAAAGCACTATCTAATTATCCAGCCTTGATTTTTCTTAATGAATGAGGCTTCCCCTGCTAATTTTACTAATTAATACTTAATAGATAATAGCTCCAGTATGATAATATAAAACATGCTTGATCAGAAATTAGGTTTAAGTGCATTATTTATATTCACAACCAAATACATAAATTAAATTGAGCAATGATTAAAAGCACACAGTTTCATTTTTAGACAGACAAAGCTTATAGAAAAATATAATCTATCGAAGAAGTGACCTCAGATTTCATGAAACCTAAATTCTTCACCTGTAAAATAAGGAGAGTGTGACATAAATTGAAATATGTAAAGAACATGGCAAGGAAACTGGCATGTAATAAGTAATCCACATATATTAGATATTATAAATCAGGAGAATGATAGCTCAATGGTGATAGGATTATGTGTTTGAGTTAAATTAACCTAGACAATTTTACAGCACATCAGTGAGATTGCTTCTCAGCCTTTTGGCTAAGCTCAAGTGTAGTACATTAGTGAGGAATTTAACCTTTTCTAAACTTGGTTTTCTCATGATCAATTTCCATCTCAAAATTTTAGGGGTTATAAATAAATTTGTGCATATTTTAGCTTTTAAATTTTCAAACTTGCATGGTGCTTGCACAAGCATCTTAGTGTCTTAGTCACTTTCCTTGTCACTGAGACACAAGAGCCAACATCTTCTATTTAAAGATAAGAGGAGATTATTTTGGCTCACCATTTTAGAAGTTTCACTCCATGGTCAAGAGGCTGAAACAGACTAAGGACATGGTGGAAGTGACTTCTGTGGAGGAAAATTGCTAATCACAGAAGCTAGGAAACAGAAACAAGGGAGGAGATGAAAGGGAGACAGTTCCTTCCAGGCCATGGCCTCCAGTGTCCTGGCTCTAGATCTATACTCTACCTCCCACAGTACCCCTGTAATAAAATCACCTTCCAAAAGCCCATCTTTGAACAAATGAAGCTTTGGCAAGCATCCTAGATCTAAACCATAATACTTGTCTATTAGAAGTATTAAGAAATTAATTAGAGAACTCTGCTTATGGGGTAGACCATAACCCTTTTTTCTCTTTTCTCATAAAGGTAAGTTTCTATTTGAAAATGAGTGTCCTTGATAGGGTATCAGTTTGTGATTTAATATTTAGCAGTATTTTTCTTCTTAGAAGACAGCCTATGTTTAATTTAAACTTAATCAGGAAACCATGATTATAAATAAAAAACATAGTATTAAATATTAATGAGCATGATGGAATTGTCCTTCTGTACATTGTTCTAATCTGAATTTGAATAACTGGAATTATCTTCTGTTTGTACATGTCATACCCAGACTGTTTCGCTAAATATCTTAGCTTCATTTATCCTCCTTGGTAAAAGTACAGAAACCAAATGTGTATTGGCTAAAAACTGATCCAATAGGTTCATCATGGTTTTCTTTGACTTGTAAGTAGATAATATTAGTTAGGCAGTATGTTACTACATGTATTCAAACTCGCCTCAGCACACTTCTTATGCACTGGTGAGATAACAGGACAAAGCTATGCCTTAAATTAGAAGTATGGCCTCAATATGCATCTATTTACTCTTAAGTGAAATAAATAGGACACACATGTATAAATACCAAAGTCTCTCTAGTGTGAGAAACTGAAAGTGTAAATAAGGATGAAAATGATTAAAATGAATAATTGTTAATTTGAAATAGGAAAAGGTCCAAAGGTGTAGGGGTGGCGGGAGGGGAAGGGGAAAGGGAAGAAGGGAAAGGAAAAATTATGAGAAAGAAAAAAATTTGGAAGCAAAGTCTCTGTAAATAAGGAAGGGTGGTGGGGTTGAAGGGCACATAAGTAATGGATGAAAAAGTAAGAACCAAGATACATCATATTCAGGTACAAACACCCAATGATAAATGTAAATGTATTGTATACCTCAAATGTACCAATTAATATATAAATAAATAAATTAGAAGTATGTTTAACTTATATTCACAGTCAAAATTTCCATAGTTTGTGCTTGACATCTCTATGTCATGAAGGACCAAGCCTCTGTCTTAATGGTCACTTTGTCATCAACAACCTGTAGCTTGTATCTCGTCATTAAGTTTACCATTCTAGGTTTCTTTTTTTTGGTACTGGGGATGGAACTCAGGACCTTGCTCTTGTGAAGCAGGCAGCAGAACCATTGAGCTAAATCCCTGCCCCCAAGATTACCCTCCTTTGGCCATTTTTAAGCCGACTTTCTACTCTGTGTGACCTGGAAAGTGCATGCATGACTTCTGCTGGTATTCCATTGTGAAGAGCACACCTATCTACAGCAGAGCATAACAATTTTGTTTTTCTTAGGTGTATCCAACTAAAATATTTATTGTACACATCACCTATTGTAGGCAGACAACTAGTTGACTCTGTTCTGAGAAAATTTTCTTCTGAATCTCCAGGTAAAGATCATTAGTATTATAGCAGCAAGATTGCTAACAATTGGTGGTTTCTGTTTTCCCAGTATAAAGCTATATGATTTATCCAATACTATTGTAGCAACACTGGCAACTAGTTCAGAACTACAGTCACCATCCTGATATCTATGAATTTGCATAATCCTGAAAGATAGCTATTGAGGCACTGCATAGATAAGAAGATCTTCAGTTTTCTGTAAATGCAATGGTACCTTGGGGGTCATTGTTACTGGTTCTGGACAGTGAAATGATTAGTAAAATAACAAGTACCAAGCAAATTGCCTTGGCTGAGTGAAGAGGCAACCAACACTGGGAAGTTCTAGCTGGTACCACTCAAAGAATGGATACCAGGACAAAATTTTTGCTTTAAAATTTGTAAACTATCTCATCCGACAATTTTCAAATCAGTCAAGTACCAAGATTTAACAGTACCTTAATTGCAATAAAATTCAAGTCACTGATTATACTAGTGAGGGCGAATTTTTAAGAATTTTCAATGATGATAAATAGCCTGCTGCCATGGCACATGTGCCATATGTTCACCACCATTGATAGCACACCTCGATTCATAAGAACATGTACTTTCTTTACTCCTTTATTGGGGATTTTTCAAGACAGTGACTGAGTTGACCAAGGCTCAAACCAAAGAGTGCAAATAAATTTTCCACCCTTTATCTATTGTTTTCGTCAGAGAAGGAAATCACTTTTCTGCTGTGAGTGTTGCTATCTGACAGCACTCATATTCATGTTTCTCAAGCTATCTTTCCCTTAGTCACTCACTTCCAGACTCCTTGGCTCTGCTTTCACCAGAACTGAATATCAGAATAATCACTTGAGTCACCTACCATGAAATTATACTTAAATATTGAAATACCTTTCCAAGAAATATAAAGTATGAACTATCATTTCTGACTTCCTAGAATGTTATACAGAAATTCATGGTTTGAAATCACCTGCCATACCTGTCATCTCCATCCTTTGGCAAAAGAAAACAAAAAATGACTACCTACAGTTTCCATATCATAGAGTGTTTGATCTCACCTATATTCCACTGCTTCTATTTCCTGGCAATGTTCCCCCAAAATATCTACACAGCTAAAATGTTTCCTTCACAGAACATTGCAGATAGTTTCTCATGCCTTGATCCTCTAATATTCAAATATTTTCAGGCACTTTTCTTATCTCCATTGCAGAACTGCACTCATGACCACTGCAGAACTGATCATGTTTCATTGCAACAGTCCCTTCCACATTTCTCTTCCAAGGTGCAAAAAGTATTTTGTAGATCCTGATATTTGCAGCAGCCTGTCTAGTGTCTGATGTATAGTTGGTACAGAGGACAATTTGCTAAATACTATCATTCTGAGAGCTTTCCAGATTGTGAAAAAAAATTTCTTGCCTTCCTGCATCTATACAAAATTTCTACCAGTTTGTTAAATACTATATCCTAAATATTTCCCTCATTAATGGATATAGTTTCTGAGGACATCCTTTTAAATAAAAGTTTTGTGATGTAACTTTAGTTTCTCAGTTTAGTAGAACCACAAAAAAACATAGGAATTAAAACAAAATGATAATTTTGGATAGCTAAAAAAATATTTTAAGTCTTTAATCTTGAAAGTTTGAAATTGTAAATGACTCTAGCAATTATTCAATCAATTCTTATGATATTTTATGATTTTACTATGACTCTGGGGGTGTTTACACAAAAGTATTAATAAGTATTTTGCCTTTACTCAAGGAAATCTGAAGACTCTCACAGGGTAGCAGGGACATATTATGTTACTCTAAAACAGGAAAATGAGCAAATCAATTTGTATTTTGAATTCCAAAGAGACTGAAAATTTCGAGTTAAATTGTTATGAATTCCTCTAGGAACAGTAGGCTGAAGTATTCCTTGCAATATCATACAATGACATTTTTATTATCAGGAACTATTTTTGCATGTACAAATAAAAATATATTCTATGCTATTGCTTTCTTACTGTGAGCAGTATACTTAGAAAACTGATTCATATTGTAATCCTGGAATCTTTATTGCTTACCACAGGCTGCTTGTCAAGTGTGTGTCCTAAGGGCTATTGCAATTTTTATTGCTGCTTCTGTACTGCTCAGATTATATGAATGTATAAAGCCAAATTAGGGAGTCCTTTATTTCATAACTTTGGGTACATTCATGCAAAATTTGCTTTAGAGTTGGCAAGAGTGCAACCATAGATGCAATTTAAATTAAATATCTCGACTGAGAATTATTTTAATGGGATATTATGCTCTCTGCTAACTATCAGTAACTTGTGAAAGTAATATGGAAACAAGAAGTAACTCTTCTATGCAAATTTTACCTTTTAACTAACACAGGCACAAGAAATCATCAAAAGAAAACATCATAGAACATGTTGGATGCTTCTCTTAATTATATTTTGTTTCTGATGTCCTGTTTCAGAGAACACTATTGACCATTGCTTTAACATATTTCAACTGATAGAGCACCCATATTCTCCCTTATATCCTTACCCATATATCATCCTTATATCATCACTCAGCTCTATGCAGATGAGTCATGTATGTTTACTGCACACATTTCCCACATGAAGAAATAGGTCCCAAGGCATTAAGTGATTCACCCAAGGTTACAAAGCCAACATAATTTGCAATAAAATTCATCACTAGGGCTATTTGTTGCTGATCTATATCCTTTGTGTTCTCTTCTTCTTTCCAAAACCAAATTATCACATTTAGTAATTGCCATTATAGCTTTTGATCATAGTTTTTGTCTATCCTTTTTTGTTGTGTCTTTGATTTTTCATTCTGTATTTATCTACTTTCCTTGAATATAATGATGTGTATCCATTTGTGTTGTGAAACATGTTTTCACACCTTGCTTTAAATTCACATGACCACAAACTCCCTATATACCTAAAAAAAATACGTCATTAATGCTTCTGTTTCCTCATTCTCCATTTCATTACATACAACACTAACATTTATTGCTTATAGTATCTAAAATTCTCTGCCTTCTCTATATTTAAGTTTCATACACATAACTTCCTAATCAATCTTAATTTTTTTCTCTTTGTCTTTTGTGATACATAAACTCTTACTACACTATGATTTTTTTTTCCAAATGCATTTTATTTGTATTTTTTTGTAATGTGCCTGTATGTGATTTTCAAGAAACTTCTGAATTACTCTTCCTAGGCTATATTCTTTGTGAATTCTCTCCATTATGCTAATAATAACAAAATAGGCAATTCACCTTGTTTTTAAGTTTATTAATTATGGGTCCCAAGGTTACCAGTCATGCTGAAAACACCAAATCAGGCTGCAGTACACAGGCAGGTCTGCAGATGCAGTCCCAAGGTCACCAGTCATGCTGAAAACATCAAATCAGCCTGCGCCCCAGCAGCAATCCACTGGACCACCCCCCATTCCTTTGGCCTCTTCTCTGTACAGCCAGCTGGTTCCACACTACAAAGATACAGAGGACACCGGACCACTAGACCACTGTACTGGAGCTAATCAAGTTCTCAGCATTTAAAGAATTCCTGCCCAGAGGTAGGGGTTTCTGAGCCACCATCACACTGCTCCTGTTCCAGAGGAAGGGGCTTCCAAGCCTCTAAACATCCCACCACTCCTGGCCCAGAGGAAGGGGCTTTCAGGCCACCATCCCTACCACCACTCCCAGCCCTTGGCCTACCTCTCCCAGCTCAGAGGAGGTGAACTGCATGGACATCAATAGCACCCACCTGACCCCCAGTCAAAATGAGAAAACACATAAATAAGTCTCGCAACCAGACTTCTAGATCATCTGCAGCAACGCCAAAGGGAACTGAGATGGAACACTCTGATACTCAATCACCTGGACCCACTGAACTGGAAACAAAAGGGAATCTGGAAAAAATGAAATCAGAAATAATTACTCACATAACAGCAAACATTTTACTCATGGTGTAAGACATGATTAATAAATCTAGAGAGGACACAGATAAAAAATAGAGGATCTGAGGAACAAGATGGAATCCCAACATAGGAAACAATTGGAATCCATAAAAAAGATAAAAACAGGTTTCCAAGAGATTAAAAACTCCATCGAAAGTCTGCACAGCAGAATGAACCAATGTGAGGATAGATTTTCACATATAGAAGATAAGATTGCACTTAGTGAGGTAGAAAAGAAAATTTGCTTCAAAATTAGAAGGGAACACGAGAAATCAATCTGCCAACTGCCAGACGATGCAAAGAAGAATAACATAAGACTGGAGTAAATGAAGAAAGAGGAGAGAGTGCAGATGACATAAAAAAATCTCTTCACAGAAGCAATGACAGAAAACTTCCCAGGCAGGGGAAAACAACTTGACATACAGATAAGTGAGGCATATAGGATTCCAAATAGCCTGGATCAAAACAAAAAAAAAATCTACACATAGGCATATAATTGTTAAGA
>NW_004624759.1:25419364-25439261 GCF_000247695.1 Heterocephalus glaber
GGGGAAAAAATAAGAACCAAGATGCATCATGTAAAGGTACAAGTTCCCAATGAGAAATGTAATTGTGTTGTATATCTACAATGTACCAATAAAAGAATTTAAGAAAAAAAATATTAATTATGCATTTTGTATGGCATTCATTGCATACTTCTATCATTCTGTTAATTTGGCCTAAAACTGGCAAAAAGAAAAATTTTCATGTTTTCTACTTCTTTGCCTCTTTGTATCTCCCTTTTTCAGCAGTGTAAATACTTTCCACTAACTCACATTATAGTTCAAAATTTTTGTGTGTGTTTAGTGCTAACAAGAAAATTCAGAACTTTGCATATGCTAAGCAAGTGTTCTATCACTGCACTGTACTCCTAACCTATATATAATTACCAATGTTTACTTATCTTCCTGTATTTAAATACTAATAAATAAATGTTTGGCCTTTTATATTTGCTGTTATTATTCACTACCATATGAGATTGTTATCCATCACATAATGTTTCCTCTGACTTGAATTTTTATTACCTGGATTACATATGAGGGATTTTATTTGTACCTGAACAATATTTCTGTGTGAAATTATTTCTACTGTACATTTTTATAGGTAGATATTTTATATTTTTGTAAGATATTTCCAGTTTTACTAAATTTTAATATTGTGCTCTTTGATTGATTTTTTCTTCTTGTTACTGATAAAAGTTTAAGTCATTCACATTTTTAGATCCTTTTCACTTTCATCAAACATAAAGTGTATTCTGTCACAATAAACCCCAATGTTACCCTATAACTGATTTGTTAACTCTAAAGGGGGCCAGCCATTTTTTCTAATGGAAAATGGGCTGAGGGGTGAAAGGGCTTCAATTAATTAAAAGGGAATCCTAAGTGGAGAGGTGAACACAAACTAACCACGTAGTAGAATTAGGAGCTTTCCATCCAGCAAGGCAGGCACACTGACTGCCCCAGGTGTCCTTGTGTTGACCTATCTTTATTATTATATGCTTAAAGATTCATCAATATTCACTGCATCTCATGCATGTCATTACCTGAATGACACATGCACAATTCAAAATTAAAAGTAGGGCAAGAGAAAATCATCAATATGCAGGAGTAGGGTGTGGAACATCCTACAACCAGAAGGATGGTAAGATAAAAGATATCAGAATAGAGGAACTGCCTCATTGCCAACACTCTGGTAGCATCTTTTGTCTGTGAACTTTATCTTACTTTGCAATAAACTCTTTCACTTCAAAACCACCTTCTAGGTTACACAAGGTCTCTCTCCTTATGAAATGATCTGAACAAATTCTTCCCAGGTCACTGAGAAGCAGGAAGGCCAGGTGATACAGTAAGTGTGTGGGGGGGCAATCTTTAAAGCCAATCTATAGCATTTTCTTATTGTCTTGATGCAAAGTATTCATTTTACCCTTCAAAAGAGCTAGTCCCTTCAGATGCACCTTCCCTTTCCTCAACTTTATAATATATGCTTCTTTTCTAGCCAAGGCTTACGTTTTTAAAATATTTCTGTCTGTTTAATTGTGTCTAGTTCTCACTAAACATATGTGTTAAAGTAGCCAGCAGTACTCATTTCATAAGCTAAAGGTTGGGTTCCTGTGATATTTTCCATCTAATCAATATGTTATTCTTTCTTAAGCTCAGCCTCACATAAAGTTTTAGGGGATGGACAAAATGCAGAGAAATTCTTTGCCAGAATATAAAATGCATGGTCCCTAGTTCAGTAGCCACTGGAGTCTTCCTGTCTGTAAGCACTGTCTCTCATCACCTTAGGCTTTATTCTTTGTATTTCTACAACATTCTGATTTTCTGAACTCACACCAGAATGCCTGTCAGCTCTGCTTAAAGGCTTCTAGGCATTTTCCAATTCTATTGTCAAAACATATCTAATCTCCCACAGATAAATTCCAAGCCACCTGAATGACATGGTCAGATAAAGTCACAGCAATAACCACCTTCTTGGTACCAATTTGCTATATTGGTCAAATATCCATCAATGGAAAAAAAAATACATGACATACAAAATTTAAAAGACAAAAGGGTTATTTTGGCTCACATATTCAGATGTTCCCTTCCACGGTCAGCTGGCTCCATGGCAGAATAATATACTGGAAAAACCTTGCAGTAGAAAGCTGGTGAAGGAATGGATTCAGGAAGCAGAGAGAGTAGAAAGAGAGTCAGAGCCATAGATGACCCTTCAAAGTCATTCTCCTAGTGACCCATTTTCTCCAACAGGGCCTCACTTCCTTATAACCTATTCAACTATGATGTCATCACTGGATTAATCCATTGCTGAATTAGTATCCAGATGATCCAGTCATCTTCCCAAATCCCCTGAAGACATAAAATTTGGGGGAACATTTTCAACCCAAACTATAACATGAAAATATAAATGAATATACGTACATTTCGAAAGAACTCCAGTAAGTAATGCATAATTTTTGAGTGACAGTTTTGTAGTTGACTTCAGTGTTTTTTCTTCAGCTTTTGTGTTTCTTTTGTTTCTTGTATGTGTATGGGGGTTTGCTTTGTGGAGGAATTTTTTTTGTAATTTTCTGCAGTTTTGAAATAGAAAAAAATAGGTATTATAAATATAACAAATATTTTTGCAACAAAGACATCACTTTTCATTAGCTGAACTTACTAACTCTTTAGTTCATTTCATATTGAAAAATGCCACTTTCATCACATAACTCCATCGTGGAGCAGAACATAGAATTGACTTTAAATTAATTGTAAAAAATGCAATTTAAAAACCTCTGCTACTCAACCTAAGATGTATTATAAAAGTTGACAATAAAAGTGTAGCTCAATTAAATAAGTACAGGCAGTTCCAGTTTAGGAGAATTTGACTTTGGCTTTCAACTTTATAATTATTCCAAAGCGATACACATTCTAAATAAATCATACTTCAAATGTTGATCTTACACAAGGCTATGTTCACTACAATACTCTTTCTCAATGCTGGAGAGTGGTGAGTTACAGCTCTCAGTCAACCACAAAATCATGAAAGAAACAACTAATATTGTGCAATGCACTGTTGCTAAGCTATAATGCTCAGTATGTTAGTTGTATTAAGTGGATTATAACATATAATATTATCAACTTAGAATGTATTTATCAGTATATAACCACATTTCAGGTCAAGGAACATCTGTATGTGGATTCAGCACATCTTTTACAGAACCCAAATTGTAGCTTATCTGTAAAAATTTTTCTCAGATATTTTATTTTTAATATTTTTGCATATCTGGAATGTTACTACTTGTTAGCATGCTACATTTTATAACTGTGTTTCTTTGGCTACAGTACAGTACCAGCCTACAATGTCTTGAGATTTTGAAGTATTCCTATAGCCTGTAGAGTCAATTTCATATATGCCATAAACAGTGTAGGACAATCATCTCACCTTTTCCCTCTATTTTCAGCAACCATTGATCCAGACATGTTGTAAAAAGCTAAAACATAATAGAGACACCAATTTGAATTTTGTGAAAAGCTCGATATTACAAAATTATTAAGTTACTTGTAGCGTACTGGAGAAGAATTAATCTATGTCAGAATAAAGCTCTTTGTCTAACTCAATCACTTGGAAGGGAGTAAGGATCTACTCTGATGGTGTTATGGTCACACCAGGTTGGGCAAGTCTAATAATGTGACTTCAGACAGATCAATTAATTTTCTTAAATCGACTGTATCTCTAAATATGGATAATTGCTATAATTACCACATAAGAGCTTACTGAGACTAGAAAAGAGAGTTGAATATGTAGAGCACTTTACACTTTTTAGAACTTGGTGTATTATAAGCATCAAATCATTATTAGTTAACTACTTGTAGCAGTATTCTTAAAATTCATATTTTGGTTACAACTGTCATGTTTCTAGAGAATTAAAGTTTCAACTTTTTCTGTAAGTATTAAAGTCACATCAAATTTGAGTTACACATCATAAGAGGGATACTAAAAATTAGTAAATATATCTTTTGAAGAGTCTATTGAAGAAAATGTGTTAGTCTTTCTTGAGAATTTGAAATTGTTTAGATATAAAGATCAGGCATTTATTTCATATAAAACTATGTCAATGCTACATTATTATATTTGAAGATATTTTGATAAACTAACTGTAGTTATAAATAAATGTCAATTTATAAAGAAGCATCTGCCTTTGACATTTTAATGAATTCAGTGCAATTTTTATGTTCTCTATTCTTGTAAAATTCTCTGGAATTTCTTGGTGTCTATTTCCTGTCATTTATGGATCTCTTACATTTGCATCGCTATTTAACCTTTGATCTGCTTCACATTTCATTTACTGTGGCTGCTCACTGATCTTTTCTCCTCTAAGATATAGTTTGTAGCATTTGTCTCCCTTTGGTTTTGTACTCAGTCTTACCATTGGTTCATAAGGGCAGTCGCTGTTTCACAAGAGGCTCGAGAATAAAAATGGTTGTGTCTTGGTCACTGATCTCATGCTCTCAAATAATGATTGTACACTGAAGACATTTAAACAAGGTTTGTAGAATGAAAGTGAATATAAAGGTATCAACATTTTCTGGCTATTCAACCTCGGACTCATTTTTTGGATTCTTGCAAAAATCTTTTCAATAGACCTACTACTTCATAAAGTGATACTGACTTCCAAAATTTAACATTCCACTTACGATAAAGCCTGCAAAGATTTAGCAATAGTTGCTAAAAGAAAAAACTTTGCAAAAATTAATAATGATCAATATGCTATGCAAATACATTCTTATATAAGAAATGTAAATGTTTGTTTTTTATTTTCTTGGCTATCTCAATTGATCTTAACTCTTTTATGATGATAAATAGAGGCAGTATTTTTTTAAGTCATTAAGTTTATTGGTACATTTTAGGTATACAATAGGACGACATTCATCATTGGGAATTTGTACCTTTACATGATATATGTTGGGTGTGAGAAATTGAAAGTGTAAATGAGGATCAAAATGTATAATATATAATGTGAAATAGGAAGAAAAGGTCCAAAGGGGAAGGGGAAGGGAAGTGGAAGTGGAAGTGGTAGGGGTAGGGGAAAGGAAAGAAGGGAAAGAAATAAATATGAGAAAAGGAAAAAATGGAAACAAAGTCTTTGTAAATAGAGGGACTAAATTTTAATTGCTTTTTCTGTTCCTTAATACCAAAAGATAAGTAAAATATTGTGCTATTTATAAAAGAAATCAATAATCAAATAGTAAGCTTTCTCTTTCTAATATTAATTGGGAAAAAAAGTTTTTACTTTTTGAGTGTATTCATTTTCAATGTTTTCGTCTGCTTTTTTCTGGTATATAAAACTGTTTTGTCATTCACAATATTATGTGGATTGTTTATATAAAGACACAGTAGGGGAATACACTTGTTTGATCAGGTAGGGTTTTGTTAAAATAAAACAAATGAATGTTCACAGATAACTCATCCAGGTGAAAATAGAGCTGTCTTTCTAGACTGGAAATTTAATAATAAGGAAACAACATGGAAATAAGGTAGCAATGCTATCTGTGAATAAATGCAAAATGAGTGAATTAGGAATATGCTAAACATGAATATAAATATATTGAAAGGATATTGGAAAAGTTAAGGTGCACACTTTTCTTTTAATAAAACTCTTCCATTTTTATCAAAAAGTTGTATAACAAGATTTATCATAAATTAAGAATACAAATAAAAGACTATACTGTAGGAGCCGGGGATTTAGCTCAGTGGTGCCGCTGCCTGTCTCACAAGCTCAAGTTTCAGAGTTCGATCGCCAGTACCAAAAAAATAAAAATAAAAAAGACTATTCTATAGGACATATAATATCTGAATAGCATTCTTTTTAAAGCATCTTTAAAGGGATGGGAAGTTATTTCATATGTGAGCTAAAATCAATGTAAAATAAAACAAACTTTTAATATTCTTCAGCTCCTAAAATCATTATTTTATCAAATTTTCCAGAACAAAATTTTTTCAACAGCAGATATATATATATATATATATATATATATATAAGTTTGTCATGTATATGAAAAAAAAGTTACACCAACTAGCAACAATAAGATGAATCTTCACTTCTCATGTAAAATAATTCTCAAGTTAGGCATTGCAAGGGAGTAAGTAGCTCTCAAAGTCGTTTTTTTTTTCCATCTAACATTCTACTGTGCCTACCTCACTCAGCAAATGACTTTTAGCTTCAATGTCATTCCAAGGTCCTAGACAAAATTCAATATTTATGTCACATTTTTGCATATTAAGTAACAAAATATAAAAATGGGGATAAAGTACATGCTGGCTTAAAGTCTATTTCTAGAAGTTCTACTGCTATTGATATCTCTTAAAAAAGTCACTTGTTGCCTGGGTGATGATTTTAAGAAGTGGAGCCTTTACCAAGTGATTAGGTCATGTGAGCTCTTCACTCATTAATGGGTTTAAGGCCTTTAGAAAGACTCTCTATGTCAATTGGTTAACTTGCACACTAGCCCTTACTATTTTCTGTCATGTGAGGATATGCCACTCCTCTTTTCTAGAACCAACAAAAAGACTCTCACCAAATTATTGAACTTGATCTTTTTCTGTCCAGCATATAGTACTGAGAGAAAAAAAGGTTTCTGTTCTTTATTAATTGGACAGTCTAACGAGTTTTGTTTTAGCACATAAAATAAGGCCATTTAAAGAAGTTCTGCTTATATCTCAGACAGAATCCATGAGATCTAGTGACAAGAAAGACAGTTCAAATATTAATTTGGAACCTTACTAAATTCTTCTAATTAATAGTAACTGTGAACTTGATTAAGAGATTCTTGGAGAGGTGACTGGATTATTGGAGTGCTGTACCTATTGGTGGGCTAATCCACTCATGCCCACAGCTGAATGTAATATTCAGAAATAGGACTCAATAAGAGACGTTGAGTCACTAGGGCCACACTAGTAGGTCTTTCACCGATACCTGTTTACATGATGCCATGAATTAAGCAACTTTGCTGGGCCACGTCATTCTGCCATGAAATTCCTTCCCTAAATATAATCAACCATGTATTAAAACCACTAGAAATGTGAGCCAAAACAAAGCTTTCTTCTATCAAGTTGAGAATGTCAGGTATTTTGTCCTAGTATTGCTGAATAATACAGAAAATTAGTACCGGAGTAGTGGGGTTGTTGCTGCCATATACTTGACCATGTGGCTCACAAGCTTTTGGAAAGGGTTTGCAAGAGAAGTTTGGAAAGTTTGGGATATATTAGCAACAAAAGACACAGAATGCTATAAAAAGAGTTTCATAGACAGTTCTTCTAGGAGGTCAGAATATCAGAATGCTGAGAGGAGTACTGTTGCAGGAGTGACCATGAGTATGTATAAGATGAAGGTTACTCAGACAGGAGACTTAATCCAATCACTGAAAGTGCAGAGGGATAGGCTGCTTCTTGGGCTTAAGAGAGCCTCGGGGTAACAGCAAGTAACTGAGACCTCTGTGGTTATTTAATTGAAACTCAAGGACATGAGAACAAAGACAGAAGAAAAGCATTTTCCAACATATTGTATAGGAGTTTTTGACAGAGGACAGGCCCAGAATGGGATGTTTGCTTTATGGCACATGGTGACCTAGTTTAAACAATATTATTGGGGCAGTAGGAACACAATGGACAAAGAAAACATCTATGATAGTAACTTGCTCTTAATTCTGCTTACTCTTGATCCCCATATTCTGCTCTAAACTCCATGCATTCCAGGAGCATGGAAACTTTTTCCCCACATGGTCCCTTCCTTATCACACTCAAGTTAAATCACTCCTTTGGCCAGGGCCTCCCCACAGAGTATATGAGGTTATCAGATAAGAATGGGACCTCTACTGGGAATTAGACTAGAGGACATGAACATTTTATTCTGGTAAAAACATTGATTATGCTTTGTCGGTATTCTAAGATTTTGTGTGGGGCTGAATTACAGACTAAGTAATCTAGTGTAGAAATTTTGAGGCAGTCCAATTATCAGACTATTTTTAGCCAGATTTATAGGAACATCAGAATCAAAAAGCAGAACAGAAAGATTTGAAAACTTGAAATGTGGGTGAGGAAAAAAAGCATTAAGCGTTATTGTTAAGGACAAAGAAAGTGTGGTTGATGAAAGTTTGATGTCACTAAAAAGAATACTACTACTTTGAACTGGGAGAAGAATATATCTTGAGGGAAATTCAGCCATAAAGACCCCGGCTACCACAGGCTCAACAGTGCAAAAGAATAAATCTTTCCCTTGAGAAGAGATCCCTGACATTTCTTCTTGAGAAGGGATACCTATGTAATTTGTTCTCAAGGATTCTTTTTAACGTGCTCAACCATCCTGGCACTCAGAGTCTCCAAGGGGTCCAAGGGTAATGCTTGAGCTTGTGGCAAACATTCGCATGGTGCATATGGTGCTGATTCTTAAGGTATGTAAAACTCAAGAGCTGAGTCTAGGAGGCTTCTACCTAGAGATCAAGAGAAGGCCTAGGTGGCCAAGAAAGATGCCACCAAATGGTGGTGAGTAAAGCAGTAGAAGGAAAGTGAAAGATGCAAGGGAAACTTGAGATGTCAGGAACATGGGACATTGGCCAAGAAAATATGTCACAATTTAGCTGAGTCAAGCTAAGTTTGAGATCCATGTGGGTTGCTACTGACAAGGCTATAGGGTTGCGGAGTCTGCTAATGCTCCCTGTATCACATCTCACTACTCTATTTCCTGAATTCTGGTCATAGAACTACAGGACTTAATCTTTTGTCCCACTGAAATTCAGCCTTGCTTTGGCCCAGTTCTTTGCCATCACAGTATTTCTCCCTCGGTCTCTCTCGCTCTCTTTTTTTTTTTTTTCGGTACCGGGGATCCAACTTGGGACCTTGTACTTGCGAAGCAGGCAGCGGAAACACTGAGCTAAGTCCCCAGCCCAATATTTCTCTCTTTTTGATTATGATTATCATTTACAATTTTATCTTGGGAATATGCAACATGAGTTTGATTTTTCCATCAGGTTACAGCTAAGAATTTCCCTTATGTATCACAAAAAACGTTGACATGGACTTTTGAGTAATTTTGGAACACTTGAGATGTTGGGGAAGGAATTAATGTAGCTTTAATTGTATGAAGGACAGTTATAATATATTTGGCAGAATTATGACTTTTATTATTTTTATATGGAAATTATAATTTAAGCAGATAGGAATATGTGTCATGTTGACAAGACTGAACATGTGATAGTTAATCTTAATTGTCTATTTGACACTATTAAGAGATTCCTAGAAAATTGATTGGATCATGGGGCATTATACTCATCAGTGGATGCTCCTCTTTTTATGTGCCAGTAGACGTGGGGACCCAGTGCAGGAGACAGGTGACTAGGGACATGCCTTCAGAGGATGTATCTTTTGTTGCTGCTCTTCCTCTGCACTTTGCTTCCTGGATACTATAAAATGAGAAGATTTGGTCCACCACATCCTTATTCCACAATATTTGTCCCTTTGAGTCTCCTGAACATGGACTTAACCCTGAGAAATGTAAAACCTCACCAAAATTTCCCTTTAAGTTGTGGATATCAGATATTTTGTCCTCTCGACAGAAACACTGAATAATATGCACATACTACTGAACAGATTTTGTTACCAAAAGAGACGTGATGAAAGGATATTCATGTAAGTTAATTCTCTCCTAAGATCTCCATTATAGATGTATTACATTCATATTTTAAGCATTATTTCAAATTGCTATCATCTATTTTTGTTTTATCAGTTTTTATCTTCTTATTTTTTTCTTTATTTCTTCCTACATCAACCTGTTATCAAAGAATAATTACTCGAAACAACTGAGCTGTATCTTCACATATATCCTTCAATTTAGAAAAAAATATCTGGACTGTAGCCTCTGGTCTACCATAAATTCTTTTTGCAAAGTTATTTTATGGTGCTGAGATTTAATTGATTTAATCTGAAATACATATATTTAAACTAAAATTTAAATGTAACATAATTTCTGCTATATTTAATATATCCATCTTATAGCAAATGTAATCATTATATATTAATAAACATGCTTCTAAAGTATACTGCAAGCCTATTTCTAGACATTGAATTACCAAAGGAAAATATAAAAACTCATTATTAAGCTCTATGAGTAATTCTATTTTATCCTAACAAATACATAGGAAATTTCCTACCATAGTTTTCATTGTCATATTTTCATTCCAAAATATAAAATGTATCTTATTATTTTACTTAGAAGTGATCAGAGAATTCATTCATTAATTTCTTGTACAATTACTTATCACCTACCACATGAGTGCCATTGTCCTAAGTCAATGGTAGTGAGACCCCTCTCTGCTGGTATGTGAGCTAAGTTGTCCCAGCAGCCAAGCATCAGATAACAGTTGTTTCTTTCTAATATAAATCCTCAATATGCAGGTTTAATTGCAGTGTTATTACTTTGCGATAAATAAGTGGATTTTGGATTGCATTTTTGTCAATCAGAGTCTTAAAGGTTTGCTATCGCTGTAGTGATTATAATTCATAGAAACAAATTAGTAAATAGATTCACATCTTACTAGCTTTACTGATAATTAAGGAAAGAAAACAGAACAAAGGGTATAGTTTCATGAGAACATACAATAAAAGAATGACCATGTTTAGTAGAATGGGAAAGGGTTTTTCTGAGAAGATTTGAAGTACATATTAGCTGTTCACATAGAGGTGGTAAAAATTCTATTCCATGTTTCAAGTACAAGTTATGCAATTAATTTAGGGAGAATTTATCCAATTAATTATGATAATAAAATCATAAAGCTGAATACAGATCCCTATAGAGTTTGCATCCAGATATAAAACAAGCGAAGCCAGAGAAACATTAACAGCAATGAGGAAATAGAATGTAACAACAAACTTTGAAATAAAGTGGGAAAAGGGAAACAAAGAAAGCACAGATTTTGCTGAGGAAACCAAGAAAAGATTATTTCCAGGAGAAGGATGTGTGTCAATTTCTTTTATGTTCTGCTTGCAATGAGTAATTTGAAGCTTGGGAAATAGCTACTAGACTTAGCCACATGCCATTTCACCAGCATTTGATAGAGCAATTATTAGGAAATGCAGTGACAACGCCTGATTGAAATGTGTTTGGGAGAGAATGGGCAGGAAGATATCAAGTCCTTCACAAACAGACAATTCTTTTGTGAAATATGACTTTGAGAAGATTTATGTACTGAGAAGAAGCTAGAAATGATAGCAAGGTTTGTTCGACTTCAAAAGTAGAAAAAAAATATCCAACATGCTCATAGAGATAATTGTGAAAAGTAAGAAAAATTCCAATACAAGTCACAAAAGAGACATTATGGATCAATTGTATGTGTAAACCAGAGGGAATGAGACATAATGTACAAGTGGAAGGAATTACTTTTATTTGAATACAGATGATTAATAGCTAATATGTTAGGGCATAAATACTGGGATTAAAAAGAGAGGTTTTAAAGATAGGAGAGAATAAAGCTGCATCTTCACTGAGGTATGGAACATTGGAAGTGCTCTAGTTTTATCAGGAATAGATTGACATTAATCTACCCTTAAAATGCCGAATTAGTAATTTCCAGTATTACTTAGCTGTGTAAGAATAGATCAGAGAAGTAAATAAGATTCAGAGGTATAAATGTATTATGTATCATTAAAGATTGGTTATAACTGCCTAGTTTTGAAAAACATTACAAAGGATTTCATAAGAGCACTTAAGTATAAACCTTGTTGGATCCAGGCAATGCCTATGTTGCTTAAAAATTTCACTCCAACAATGTAAAAAATGAATGGATAATATTATTTTATTGATTCACACAACTTAATAACTAGGTTTCTTTTACTTTTTATTATTTTATTGATATTATTATATTAATAGCTTGAGCATCATTATTAATTTCCAAGATTAATTTTGTAAAGTTTTCCAAGAAAATATTTTCACAAATCTTATGTTAGTAAAAATCTGTACTTTTATTCTCTCTGATGTGTTTGAAATAGATTATTTGAGCTGTGGTATTACACAAATGAGATGTTGATATAGGTCTGATCCTTGAGTCCCTGGATGATTGTATTTCTTCTGTCCTTAACTAGAATATTTTTATATTTTTAACAATATTTTTTTCTGTAAAGCATGTCCTCCAGTTATCGCCACTGAATTCAGTATTTTAATTTGGGCCATCGTTCTCTTTCCCCAATTATTACCTTACAACTATTTTCCATCAGTGCAGTTATTGCTGTTGAAAAAGTTTAATCTTTTCATGTCAGATTTAAAAGATGGAATTTTCTAATATACTGTATAAGAGAATGCTGCCTTAATTCAGAGAAATCAAATATTTCCAAAGTAGAGAAGTGAAACTTTTTCATAACAACATATACTGTAATATTCTCCCGTGTGGAATTTCTCTGAAATTTCACTGCCTTATAAAATAATCTTTACTGAGTAAAATAAAGCATGCAGGAATTTGTGAAAGAATTGTCCTTTGGCTGTAATATACAGTGATACATTAGACCTTAGGTATAAGTCATTTAAGAATGTATTAGTTTGAAATTCTATTCCCTCTTTGAGAAATGAAAGATATTAAAAATGTGTTCTGAAATTGTCCTTTGATCCAAGGCCTTCTATCCAGAGGAAACAACACTTGTGAGAAGATTCTACCTTGTGTTGATATATGTTTAATGAAAGAATTTTTGAAAAATATTACTCCATATACACCATTAAAAAGATGTTCAAGTAAATCGTGCACATATCCTAAAGTTGTATATATCTAACTTTGCTCTCAATATAATATAGTATATACAGTCTAATAAAGTTAAATTTAGATAGAAACAACTAAAATATTCTCAGAAATATACTTGCATATATGTAGCAAATTAATTTTAGTAGACAATCTTTTTAACAAATATGTATCATTTCTTAATTCATAAATACATATGTTTACATACATGAATACATGTGTGTTATGTACAAAGAGAGAACAAATATATCAGAGAAAAAAATGTGCAATTATAAGTGCTAGGATTGAAATGTCTTGATCTAATTTTCATAACTATCTTTAAGAAACAGGCTGACCATGAAAGGTTTAAAGATGAAAATACCCACTATTCAACTGTCAGTGTTTTAGAGACTGTTTTCTAAGAATCATTTTTGACATATGTGAAAAATTTGAGCTCATTTTGGATTAATTCTGAGTATAAATAATAACTTCAAAGCTATTTCTTTTTAAAAGAGAAAACATTGAGCTTGTGAAGTTGGTCATTCAAATAAGTTTGTTGTTTCTTCTGCAATACTCACAGAAATTTTGTCATTGAACCTTTGTGAGGGAGAAAGTGGTTACAATACTAAAATTAGATGTGTGAGAGCAAAGGATCACTATCCTGCTGGAAAAATCTCAAACACAGCCAGGTTATAAGCGCATGTTAATAAGATAGCTTCTCTTTCTCTTGGAAGCAGAGAAAGGTAACAGTGGCAGATAATTAGTCGGCAACTCTTTACTTTCATTATAATAAGATGGCTCTACTCTTTTCTATGTGACTTTGCGGTGCTTCCAGCTAGAAAGAATTCGGTCTTGGATCTGTGTGTGACTGGTGTTGACTAATGGAAAACAGTTGTAGGGCTCTAGAGCAGGTTGTAAATCATATGACAAATTTTCACCAGATCTCTAAGCAGTCCATGAAGGGACCCTCCACTGTCCTGGTTGATCTTTCTACCAAGCAGGAATGCAAAGGGTGGAATGAAGCTGACTCAAAACCAAAAGTCTTTCATGCATGGAATGAGAAACTCAGATAAAAAAGGTGAAGTACAGCAGACTGAAAGGCACGGTGGTGGTAGTGGTGGTGGGCACCACAGAGCAAGCGAGCTGTAAGCCAGGGAGAAGCTCAAGGGGAGCATCTCAACATGATGTCTTGCCTTGTCCATATTTATAGGGGTAAACTGATCTTAGCCTTTGTTTCTGAGGTGGGCCAAGGTTCACAGAGCTATGGGCACATAGCAAAAATTATGCAAAGGTTCCAGAAAGAGCAGCCTGCTCCAGTACATCAAGTCATGGGTAAGCATGTGGTTCTCCCTGCTATGCCCGCCCCCAGGTCAGGGCCCATGCTGCCCATTCCCCCCTAACTGTCCCTACATCCTCAACAACGTACACTCACAGTTTCAAAGAAATACATTTTCTGAGTGAGATGGATACAATCTTTGTCATTCTAATTGTAATAATATTAAGTATTGTTAGTAAATTTTCACCTTTCACTTCTAATTATGAATGGTATCTATTTCGTGACAGAAAGAAATCATAAACAGGAAAAATACCTCTGGGATTGCATTTTAAAATGATTAAGCGCGATCAGCACTGACTTCTGCAGGTATTGTATTCTGAATCTCTTTTAGAGGTTCCTCTGATTTTATTTTTATACTTTGCAATTTCGCGGCTGGTCTGATTATTTCCAGTGAATAAAATGAAGGTTATTTTTTAAATTGTCAACAGAACATTTTTTTTCCCCAGCATCACTTCTTAAATTTTCTCTTCCTATGAATTCAGTAACAAAAATATCTAATGACATTTTTCTAATTTCTTTATGCATTTAGAAAAACACAAATGAGTATTATATAATGTCTCAGATATAATAGTGAAGACATAAAGGTGTAGTCTAAATTATTATTGTTAGATGCAATATCTAATTAATATTTTCTTTAAATTCTAGTGGAGACTTTTTTTTTTTTTTTTTGGTACCAGAGATCGAACTCAGGACCTTGCACTTGTGCGGCAGGCACTGGAACCACTGAGCTAAATCCCGACCCTCTAGTGGAGATTCTTAGTGACTAAATGTAATTTTTAAATTTCATCTTGGATTTCTTTGTCTTCAGTATTGTATTTAAAAATAAATGTGATAGTCTTTTAAAAGATCATTTGAATAAAAAAGAATATTGAAAATTCAACTTGGTTTATTTTAAGACATAAAAATTCAGGCAGAAATTATAAATAAAATTGTTTTGAAGTTATGTTTAAAGACTGTTTCATCTGTACTAGCACAAAGAGTTTAAATCATTATCTCAGTATTTATAGACTTAGTTACAAAAATAAATAAACATTTTATTAAAAAACAGATGCTCACTGGCATTGGAGTAGTAGTAGGATTGCATAAAGTTGTTTTATTCAGAATCTTAAAAAAATAAATGAGGAGAAGAGTAATAATTAGTCAATAATGGCCAAATGTATCACTGACTAAAAGTTTAGTTGTAAAAATTAAATTATAATTAAACATTTTTGTATAACTAAATATATACTATTGATATCATTGAAATGTAGAGACTGATAAATTTGCATATACTAACAGATAGTATCCAAACATTGTACTGTATGACTTTATTTGGATTTTGTTGTATTATTTAAATTATTATTTGATTTAGAAGAGAAGATTTTTTTTTCTTAGAATTGTAGAAAATGTAATACTTTAAATCTTAACAGAAAATAAATTTTATTTTAAAATGTAATTTTAGTGTTAAACTCCATCCACTATATTTTTTTTTATAAAAGTTAAACTATTATTATACTTTTTATCACATTATTGAAAGAGTTCTAAAACTATGGAAGTTAACTACCTGCAGTAACCTAACATTATTATGAGTATATTATTAAAAATTATTTTTCTCAATAAATTAATAAAAATGTAATGCTTAGTTTTTTGTCCTGTGCTTGCAAAAATTCATGTAAACTTCCACAATTTTCTTAATAATTACCATTAAAATAGCATACTTTTTTCAAATACTTATTCATTTCAACAAAACATATTTACATTTAAAAATAGAAATCATATAAATAAATTCTCTAGCAAATTTATGAAAGAAAAAATGATAAAGACTGGGTATCTGCATAACTGGTATTTAAATCTAGGGAACCATTGAATAGGCTAAATACAAATGCAAAATTCTGTATATTTATGGGTCCTATCAGTTTAAATTTACAGTATATCCATAATTTTCATTTTTTATCAAAAAAAATTGAATATCTAATACAGTTAACTATGTTTCACTCTTTAAATCTTTTTCATAACTAAACATTACATAATATAAAATATCATTATTAAAATTTATATTACTTTTAATTTACATTAACCTGGTAAAATTTCTTAAATCTGTAGAGTCAATAATCATTTTAAAATTTTACAAAGAACCCTTTTTATAAGTATAATCTTTCAAAGGATCATACTTAGCCTGTAGAGGAAATATTTAAATTTAAAGACACACAGTTTCTTAAGAAGTTCAGATTTATATAATCAGGTTGATCAGTAATATGGATTCACTTGTATGCATCAGTTAAAATTCAAGATGTTATTTGAGACTTAAATTTGTACTATAATATTTTTATATTTAACTAAAGACTCTTTATTATCCGCAGTACATCTTTTTTTCTCTGTCCTTACAGAAGCTTCCAAAAATTGAATAATAAAACACAAGTATGTAAGGCAGAAAATAATTCAGCTAACTATTCCACTCAAAGATCGAGAAGTAAGGTAAGCAGTATTGAAGGAAGAAAAGAAATAGTGATTGATATCCTAGTTGGAAATATAGATGAGTTCCATCTGACAGTTTCTGTCTGAAATCGAATGTGGTGTCACCTAAACAATTTAATTTTATGTGCTTTTTAACACGTGACTCCTCAGGAAATATTTTGAAAGGTTATCTGATCTTTGTATAGTTGTAATTATACTATGAATATTTAAAAATATTTTTCTTTCTTCATTTTTTTGTTGGTTTTTCTTTCTGCTTCTAATTGGAAAGAGGCAATACTTCATTTTCTTTGATATATATATATATATATACATGTTATATATAGTTTATGTATATATAACATGTCTAGAGTTGAAAACACAACAGGTACACATGCACACCTGTCTCTGGAGTTGTCATTTGTCTTTTCTCCCTATGTTTTCAAGACAGGTATCTCTTGAGAACACTAAGTGACATAATAGTGATCAGCAGGAAATCTCAGATCCATGCTCTGCATGTTAATGCATTATGCATTCCAATATTAAAATGAAAGATGACTTCCTGTTATGAAGATTTGGATGTATTTTCAAAAAGAAAGCATCCTCCTGTAAATTATGTTTTTTATTTATATATCAAATACTGCAATCAAAATGTACGGTCAATGTACTTGCCTTAGGGATATAAAATATGCCATCTTTAGACTGCCATGAATTCTTCTGTTTATCTTTTTTCCAACCTTTGAAATATCTTAATTTGAAAATTACACTCTGTTTAGTGCAAGAAGCTGAGTTAAGATCTAAAGAATGCTTCCAGAACTTGTTCAATAGATAATCAGAGACTGAGAGTTAAGTTTGAGGAAAATAATGTATTTTTTGATAATACAAAACTGGATACAAAAAAGTTAAGGAGAATGCAAAGCAATATTTAATGTTCGCATTTATCATATATATAAATGTTTTTGAGAGCCATTATTAAAAATGAGTAATAAGTATTAATCTTTAGTATTAATAAGTATTAATCTTTAGAGGTTAAGCATTAATCTTTAAAGTATTGGTTTTTAGTACAAATATTAACCTTTAAGTATTAATCTGTAGAGCTTTCTAAAGCTGTACTTGTAATTGTATTACACAAAAGTTAATTGAGTATCAAACATGTGTGACTCTTATTTTAATAAGAGATACACTGAGCCAAAATACTTTAAATTATTAATGATAGTGTGGCAAGGATAGCTTAGAGACAGTAAAAACTCAACATAAACACAATGAAGTAAAAATTAGCTGATAAGTGTCTATCTGTGCATCTGCCTTTCCCCCAGAAAAGCAGCCTCCTGAGATTAGGAAAACCTACAGGATAAAAAAAATTGAGGATTGAAATATAAAGTGGAAATTAAGCATGAGATGTCTAGTAAACATCAAAAGTGAATGACTGACATGATGGACTACTATTTTGCTATAAAGAAAGATAAATGTGAGTCATTTATAGGAAAATGGGTGAACCTTGAAACCATAATGTTAACCAAAATAAATCAGACACACAAGTCTAAATATCACATGATTTTTCGTGTATGAGAATCCCAGAGTATAAATAAATTAAAGACAAAGTAATGGATAGATAATAGGAAACAGAGAGCTAGATATTTTGCACAAGAAAAGGAACCATGAGATGAAGAGAGTGAGGAGGGAAAAAAGGGGGAAAGGATGAGAATGTAATTGTGACACAGCAGTTACATGTATGAATTCCCTATGATGAATGCGATCTGAATGGACTGCAAATATGTATTAATAAATTTTTTTAAAAATTAAATTTAAAACCTGAACCTCTTACCAAAGGAGATGGTGGTGGTCAATAATACATTTGGTCAGAGCGGCCCTTGTTAAAGCAGCAAGTCTGGAACAGAGACTGACTACAGGGTTGTGCCTCGCCAGTGCAGCCATCCACCCCAGCTGACGTAAAATTTGTCTATTGCACACTCACATTTGTTATCTTCTTTGGAAAATCCCCTTAGTCTGACTCCTTAGTGGGAAAAGACACTGGAAAAGCAATGTAGAAGTTCAAGAATAATGAGAGACAGAAAGGTGGATATAAGAGTTTAGCTCGACGTTTTAACACTGTTCTACCCTTAAATGCCGATTGTGCTCCACAGAAACCAGTGCCACTAAGCCGAAATGAGTCATCTCCTCTTAACCTCTTTTCCTGTCTTTCTTACTTCTGTTAGACCCCTCCCCTTTTTTTGGTACCAGGGATCGAACTCGGGACCTTGTGCTTGTGAGGCAGGCGGTGGAACCACTGAGCTAAATCCCCGGACCCTAGACCCCCATTTTTTTCTGAGAATGCTCTTTAATTGAAGAGTCATAAAAAGCACCTGCTAGGTACTTCTAAGGAAACGCTTCTAAGAAAGCGTGACACTCACCTGCTACTAGGGAAATGAGATCATGAGCACCTAAAGCTGAGCTGTATCAAGCTCTAGGACTCCACTGGACAATAATGTCCAGGTTTCCTGGAGGCCTGCTTACAATACCATTCTTAGCCTTCCTTAAACCGACTGCACAGTTAGTATTGCTCTCTTGTTTAGTGATGTGCACTAACTGGCAAAAGTCTTTTTTCTTAAAGTACTGCAAAAATATCAATATCTTTTGTACTATGAAATATAATAACTAGCCAAATATTGTATATGATATAAAATGGCATACTCAGAAATGATATCACTTGTTTATGTAAATGTACTATAATTAAACATATAAAACTCAGTTTTTGACTTTTTAGAATATAACTTACTTGAATATTTCTTCTATAATTTCTACTTAAAGTGGTACACTAAGAAACTAAGGTGGAAAAATGTATGACCTCTAAGAATTGGATTTTACATATTTCTTGTGAGTCATAGATTTTAAAAAAGAAAAGTGGTAATAGAATTAAATCTATGATTTTCTACTTTCTTGCCTCAGCCTGAAAAAAACCCTCCTACAGTCAATGGTGGAGGTTATAGGATGTGACCTCTTTTGTAACCACCACTTCACATCCAGACTCTGTGCTTTTTTTTCCTTTCTCCCCTCTCAATTAAATTGAGAAATTACAAAGCAGCAAAATGTTGCAGTTAATCCACTAGGAAAAAATTATACTCATATAAAGTAAAATATACTGCCTCTTTCATGAACAGTGTGTGAGCCATTTGAAAATTTTATGCCATTAGCACTTTCAATATGTCATTAACCAAGAAAATAAGAGGGAGTAATGAAAGTCATTAAAAGCAGTTGAGTGTCCTGCTGTATCCTAGCCAATAAGGGCATAAAGAATGAGAAATAGAGCAAGACATTCTATTACGTTACAACCTGGCAGGGTTGTTTCTCCAAGGAATATATACATACATATATATATATATATATATATATATATATATATATATTCAT
>NW_004624759.1:25442994-25455935 GCF_000247695.1 Heterocephalus glaber
TCTATTTATAAAATTATAGAAAAAAATTATAGAAAAAAAAAGAAATTCACCTTAGCTTTCCTGTCACACCTCAGATTTCAAAAGTAATGGCCAGAGTACATGTTAAGTGCTTTCTTAAGATGAAAAGAACCACTACATTTGTGTTATAAACCATGCAGGAAACATGTTCTAATTGCAACCTCTTGCATCAAAAAATACTGAAGACTTCAGCAAGGGGTTCTACAAAATGAGTGATTCTACACCATTTACTATGAGTAACCATTCTTTACATTATTCCAGAAATACATCTGTACTAAAGAGTACAAAAATTGTTAGTGAAGAAGAACTTTCTGCCACATTTCTAGAAGAATTGAAATTCATTAAAGTGATGTATGATCAGAAGGTCAACATAGCCTGTTTATTTTATTCATTTCACTTTATCTCACTGTGTAGATTTTGTACTAAATTGCATCACTATTGTAAGAAGAAAGAAGAGTGCAGTATAATAAGACTTTTTGAGAGAGGCTACACTCACATCAAATTTATAGCACTGTATAATTATAATTGTGTTTTCTATTATTGTTAGTGTCTTACTTGGCTTACTTTATAAAATAGGCTACATACGTTTGTAGGCATAAACAAAAGAATATAATGTTTTTAAATGTACAGGCTTGCAATACATTGTCACTACATTCATTATATATATATATATATATATATATATATATATATTTGATCATTTTGATCCACTTTCCCCCATATCTTTCCCTTTATCCCCTTCCACTGATCCCTTTCCTCCTCTCCAAAATGTTTTCTACCATCTTTCCTTTATTTTACTCTTTAATTTATTTAGAATTTGGATTCATCATATAAAAAAATTCTGTGATTTCTAACCTTCCGTGTCTGACATCTCACTTAACATTGCAGTCTCAAGTTCCATCTATTTTTTCTGCAGATGACATGAATTCATTCTTCTTTATGGCTGAGTAAAATTGAATTGTATACATAATATTACATTTTCTCCCCTTCTGTAGATTGTCTCTTCATTGCATTGACTTTTTCCTTTGCTTTGCAGAAACATTTTAACATCATCCTATTGATTGATTCTTGTTATTATTTCTTCTGCTACTAGAATTCTGGGTGAGTTCTTTCCTCTGTAGATGTTTCATATATATGGTTATGTACTAAGGAAAATTTCTTATATCTACTGGAAGTATCACAACATATCTACTGAAGACAAAGGGAGACTACTGTACACTATTAGGCTGTCATAGAATCTAATTGGAAATGATCTATTGAAGGTTTTAGAAATTGTGATGGTTAAATTTATATGTCAAATTTCCCTAGGCCATGGTACCTAATTTTGGGGCACATAATAGTTTCTGGCTATGATGGTGTTTTTAAAGATATGGTTAACATTTATCAATAGATAAATTAGAAAAAAGATCACTCCTCAAAATATGGTGGGCCAATCCACTGAAGTCTTTAAGATTCAACATCTGTTCTAACTCAAGATTCTAACCTGTTTATATTCATGTGTAAACTTCAGACACTTGACTTCTACTCACTTAGAAAATAGTATGTACTATATATAGTGAACAACAACATATTCATTGAATGTTTAAAGTAAAAAAGAAAAATTCTTACAGTCCAAAACACATTGCCATTTATCCCACATAAATAATCTTCTTTGGTTGGAACACTCTTATCCTATTATTCTTGTCACTTTCTGAAGCAGTCCTAGAATACTTTTTGTGAGTGTCTTTCTGAGGTGAATGGTGCACTCTCATACCACTGAATGGAAGCATGGTTTCACAAAAGCAGTGTGTGTGTCCTCATTTACCTTAGTCACCAGATGGGGCACCATGCTACTTGTAGTTCTTCCTCAAAGTCAAAATTGCCATAGAAGGTAATTTTAAAAAATCGATTCTGGACACAGAGGCAGCAAGGACAGCACAACCAAAGATACCCCTGAAAGAAGATTTTAGAATGTTTTCCTAAGCTGGCAAGAATAATTGATAATTGTGTTCAAAGTAAAGGCAAGTATTTTGAGGGTAAATGATTGAAATGTGTTTTTTACTCTAATATTTTTTAAATTTAAAAAATCATGATATTTTATCACACCATCTAGAGATCAAGATGATTTGTGTGTGTTCATGAGTGTATTTGTTAATCAGTTTTCCTTTTTCATCACTATAACAAATGCCTTACATAACCAACTTATAAGGACAAAAGGTTTATTTTGGCTTTCTGTTTTAGAGCTGGAGCTGAGGAGATGCATCACAACATGGCACAGAGTAAATAGTGAAGAAAAATTCAGCTCCTCAGCCTAGGGAGAAAAAGAGAAGACAAAAAAGAAGCTGATGATCCACTGTTCCCTTCAAAGCTATGCCACCAATGACTTGAGGAATTTATATTAGGCCTGAAATCTTAAGGGTTTAGTTTGTCCCAACAGAGCCAGGTTATGGACCAAGCTGGTGGCACATGAGCTTTTGGGGAACACTATTCATATGAAAGGCTCATTCGCCCTCTAACAATGTGTAATCCAATTAGTTTATATATAAACATCTTCATAGACTTATTATACCATTAGTCAAAAGTCCAATTTCAAAATCTCTGAGACACAAGGCATACTTTAAACTGTGAGACCCTGTAAAGATCAGAAACCAATCAAATATCCAAGATACAGTGGTAGAATATACAATAATCATTCTCATTCCAAAATAAAGCAATAGAAAAATAGTAACTAGAGATTACACCAAAATAAAAGCCAAATTCCATAGATACAAGTATTAAATCCTACAGCTCTATGCGCAGCCTCTGGGGAACACTGATGAAACATAGGATCCCAAGATGTGTGGCAGCCTCACTGCTATGGTTATGGCCCAGGTGCTGACTTCAACATTCAGTAATGAATGCTACACATTTTGAAGATTTCTAACTTCCTGTGGTTTCCACTGTAGCTTTGACTTCAGTCTCCAAGTTCCACACATCACCTTGTTAGGTGTTGTTTTCAAGGACTCTGATTCTGTAGCACACTACCTGTGCTCCTAGATTTTCTTTGAAATCACAGGCAATGCCTCTGTGACCCCATAATTCTTGCATTTTGCATGCCAGAAAAACCAGCACTACATGGGTGATGATAGCTATAGTGGCTTCTGAGGGCCTTGCCAGCTTGAGCAATCCTGTGTTAGCAAGGAGCTCCAACCTCTCATCTCAGTAGAGTCCTCCTTGGGAAGTTTTCCAAATTTGTATTCCTACATTTCTGAAGCTGTATTCCTGACATTTCCCCACACACCTTTCTTATTTTCCCAGTTTAAAGCATTTGGCTTAACTACAACTTCATTGGCTGAAACTTTATGTGTACTGATTTTCTGTCCTAATTGAAATTCCTTCAAATATTTCTGCTCTGGCCCCTCTTTCATCTGAATACTACTGCAGTTTTGGTTGAGAATAGCCATTACAATCCTTAGGGCTGCCTACATATTCTGGTCACTTGAAATTTTCTTTATCATGTAAACAATCCCATTGCCCATAATTTCTGCCTCTCACAAAGTATCAAAGTGTGGACTAGATGTGTATTTATCTATTTCTATGGTGTTGAAAGAGTGGCCTCTAGTCCAGTTTCCAATAGAATCTTCATTTCCATGTGAAAATTCACCAGCCTTTATATTTAAAATCTTATCAGCTTTCTTGTCTTTTGGGTTGACACAGTATTATCCATTCTGCTTTTCTTACAGCAACATCGGCTTTTAATTGGTTTCTTCTTCAAAGTTTTCTAAATTCCTCCTGTAATGAATTTCAAAGGCTGCTAATTGACATCACCAAATACAGTCAAAGCAATGACCACACATTGCTATACTACTTTTTATGTTAGTCAGATTTCCATCACTACAATGAATACCTGAGATAATCAACTTATATAGTGAAGAGTTTTATTTGGCTCAGTTTTTTGAGTTCCAGTCTATTGCTTGCTGTCCCCACTGTATAAGGTCTATGGGAGAGCAGGTCATAATATCAGGGAGCCGTGGGCAGGGAAAATCCCTCTTCTTATGCCCATAGAGCAAAAAAGATGAAAAAGCAATGGGTGGGCCTCTGACTTCCTTTAAGGGCACATCCCCAAAGACCTGGATGACCATAAGCCAAACCCTTTAAAGGTTTCATCACCTGTCAGCAGCCTTAGAACTTGATTTAATTGTAGCAGTCTCAACCTTATGGCTGAGGATTACCTACAGGACATACAAGAAGCCTTCAAGTCATTTAGGTGGTGACTGTGATTGGAATTCAAATCTCATGCTCAATTATTTTTCTTCACTTTTCCCAATAACATTAGGAGCAAGCAGTCCGTCCCATTATACTCATTAGTTTAAGAAAAATGCTCAAAAGTATGAAATTCCCTGTTACCTAAACTGGTGGTGGCTAAAACTTGATTAGGACTCAATGGTATTATAGGATTCAATGGTATTATTTTATGTCTTAATTTCCTATATCTTTACGTAGACTCTCAGTACTCCATTATTAGTTCAGTACCCTGAAAACAGAGTCATTAACATCTTTAAATGTAATTATAGACTCAACTTAGAAATCAAAGAAGCAATTTATCAAGCTCATCCTTAAAATTGTTCTCTCTAGATGCAGCCTGGATATCAAAAATTCATTTTTCAGTTTTTCTTAGAAGAATATGACCTTACCTATCATAAGGGATTTTCATTCATTTTTTTTCATTTTTTATTCATTAGGTTTATTTGTACATTTTAGATATGCAATATAGTGAAATTCATCATTGTGAATATGTACCTTTACATGATATATCTTGGTTCTGATATTTTTCCCCATTCCCTGCCCTCCCTTCAACCCCTCCACACAGCACCCCCATTTACAAAGACTTTGTTTCAGTTTTTTTCCTTTTCTTGTATTTATTCCTTTCCCTTCTTTCCTTTCTTCTAGCCTTCCCACTTGCTCTTTCCTTCCGTTTTCCCTGTTTTCTTGCTATTTCACATTATTTATTTTACATTTTGATACTCATTTACATTCTCAGTTTCTCACACCAGAGAAACTATTTGGTATTTGCACATGTGTGCCCTATTTATTTCACTTAAGAGTTTGGCCTCAATGTGCATCCATTTAGCTATAAATGTCTCTAGTTTATCATTATTTATGGTTCAATAGTTCTCCATATTATAAAAAAAAAAACATCTTCTTTATCCAGTCTTCTTTATCCATGGGCAATTGGGCTGTTTCCAAGTTTTAGCTATTACAAGCTGTGCTGCTATGAACATGGATGTGCATATATTGCTGTGATATGATTGTTTTAATTCTTTTGGGAAGATGCCCAGCAAAATTTTTTAAGTTACACATCTCAGTATTAGCAGGGCAAGTCAGACAACTGGGAAATTAGAAAAAAGTCTTTGCTTTTATTTGAGTGAGAATGCAGAAGCAAAGCTGGTGGTATAATCTAAGCAGAATCAGGTAGAATTACATCTTACCATACACGAAAATAGGCATTTTTTCTGTCTTCAGAATTTTAACTGATATTATTAGGTCCACCCAGTTTAGAGCACCTATTATATGAATATAAATTTTAACCAGATCCAAAAAATTTCTTCATAGATACACTCAGAATAATGTATGAAAAGAAATTTGGGCATTCTTCAGCCCAATCAGGTTAACATATAAATATCACACTACTAATAACTTATTTTTTGAAATATAACTATCTGCCATTAAATATGTGTAAGCCATTTTTAAAAAATAAAAATTGTATACAATATATTCTTTAGTAATCAGTTTATTTGATTAACTTTCATGTTGTTTGTACTTTTACATTTTAAATAAGAATATAACATTGTAAGCAGTTAGAATTATGTCTTTTATGTGGAATCCTCAAAATAAAACTTTCTGCTTAAACCCCACTAAAGAAGTTGATTATTGTGTGTTTTAAATCTGTAGCTAGCTATTAATGGATTTTACAAAAGCTGTGACATTTCTCTTACATAACTGTATTTTGGTACTCTTTAGAGTAGAGAAAAATAGAGTACCTTAATATCAATCATCAAAAAAATGAAAATCATAATTAATTTATTTCATTCATAATGATATACAGATTTTAAGTATAAATGTGCCAGAGAACCATAGAGTAGTTTTGAGCAGAGTCACACATTATGATTTGGGATTTGAAGAAACCCTGTGTTTTTTACATTGAGAACAGATAGATTCTAGTTAGGCAGAAGTGGAAAAAAGATTAGCTGTGAAGCTACCATAGCAACTCAATAGTGAGTATTCCTGACTTAACATAGTGATAGTGAAAAGATTTTAGGATTTGGATGTTCATGGAAATTATAACCAATATTTCTTTAAATGTCTGAAACTGGGTTTATAAAGAAAGGCAGGCAGATTAGAGTGGAAGAAAATAAAGGCTACTGTGACCAGCTTCTGGCCAGAGCAAATGCCAAAGTTGGAAGACTACAGGTGAAATTGATTTGACATGAAATGCAGAAGTTCCTTTTGGTTTCTGATGGTTTTTAATGTTTTGCTTTTTTATTGTTTTTAAAAAATTTGTTATATGTTCACTATGGATTATTAATCATGCATAAAGAAGATTGAAATTCTGTCACTTGGAGTAAAGTGGATAGAATTAGAGAACATTGTCTTAAATGAAACAAGCAAGGCACAGAAAGAAAAGTTGTATATAGTTTCTCTCATATGTGGAAACAGAAATACCGTGGCTGACTGAAACATAACATACTGATTTCTAGGGATTGAGAAGTGTGTGGTGTTCTGAAGGGGTAAAAACAGGTGTTTGTATGTGATCTGGGAACACTCTATGCAGGTAGAGAAAACTCATGCTGAACCCCACTGTTATATACAATTATTATGTGTCAATGAAAATGTCTTCTCAAATGGAAATATTTGCATTAGTACCAAAAAAGTGAAGAGCTTGTTATATAAATTTTGGAACCATTAGGATATAGATGATATTCAAAGATCTGCAAGAGACTAGAAAAATTTAACATTGGTAACATTAAGATGGAAAGAAAAGATAGAAAGTGCCAAGCACCACACTGTAGTGATTCAGTTTTAATTGAAAGATTTTTCAGGTATGACTTTGAGTTATATACTTCAACTCAAACTATACACAATATCAAGTATAACATGTGTATCTTAAATTCCATATGTTATATATAAATAAATAAACATTTCATTAGTAATGCAGTAAAATAATCAAATAGAATCATAATATGTGTAGTAAGGAACAACACCATCAACAACAAAACCATGACAAAGAAAAACTGTGGGAGATGGCAATATTGATTATGCCCAAAGCAGGCTGTAAGTAGTGTAGGCTGTAAAGAGTTAATGCCACAATTAGCTTGTTTGAGAAGAGAATCTGGCTAAAGCCTATGTGCCTAGATTAGTGTAACTCGCATCCAAATTCCATTCCCACAATGAAAACCTTCTTACTAGAAGGAAATGTTCTAATTACAACCATATATTTTGTCTATTCCGTCCCTAATTCAAGAATATCTTGTCTTGTCCTTTACAAGGGAGGCTTGCTTACATTAATTTCCATAGAAACCACATGACTACCCCTCCTCACATGTAGTACTATCTTTGTATGTAGCTTGCCTTTACCCTAATTGATTACCAATAAAAATCAGGGGCTTGCATTGGCCAGTGCCTTTGTCAGTTGCACCAGAATTTGTCATCCTAGCACCCTGCTTTATGTCTCTCTTAGTTCTGTTTTTTAGGGTTTTTTTTCCCCCTCAGGCTTGCAGTGTACACTGAGCAGGAGACTAGACCCTACTGCAGAGGTTTATGCTAACGTTTCAGGGGTCCCTAGTAAACAACAGCACAATGAAACAAAATAAAAGTCCTCATAGGAATTTCTTTAAAACGCTCAATATCAGAACTGGAAAGTATCTCAATTTGTAAGACATGGAACATAAAAGCTGACAAGCAATATGTTGACAATAAGAAGTTTTATATTGCTGGATTGTATACTCATTAATTGTATATTATAATTATATATCATAAGTGAAATATTAGAGCATTAATTCCAATCTCCTGCATCCTATTACAATATCTAATCTACTACAGAAGGACTAAATAGACACCTTTGTACTTACGAATACCTTTGAAAAGTATAAAACCATTTGGATTAACAAGAAAGTAAAAGTTAATTTGAATTTAACAACTAAATTTATTACACAATTTTTTAAATGCATTTTTATGCTTTGTTATAGGGAAATAGCTTCAAAACTATACTAGTGTGATAAACAAAGGTTACCTTCTGAAAAATTTTAATACTGAAGAAAGATTTTCTGTATATTATTGCATTTTATACTGTCTCAACTTATTTAAGTATTTTTCTATTTTCTTTTTTACACTAAGATAATTTTTCTATTTTATTTCATAATTCTATAATTGTATACTAATGCACAATTAGCATTTTGAAAACTGAATTTAGCACACATATGATTAAAAATAAATTTAAATGTGTAATGTTAAAGTTGATATATCAACTACTATATATAGAAATGAAGTGTAGAGAAATTCAGAAAATATAAATTTATCTTTTGGCTTTTCAGCTAAATAACAAGATTAAGTGACAACATTACATGAAATTCATTATTGACACATATAAACATTACAGATTTTTACCACTGAATATATAATTCATGATTAAATATGCAAGTACCATAAAAAATTTTAATTCTAACATCTGTAAAATGTAAAACTATTCTTCCAATTTGAAGTTTTTGATGGTATGAGGAACTGTATCATAAATAATATGAAATGTAACAGCTGACCATGGAGCCATGCAGGTAGAGGTGTACAGAGAGCAGAGCACCCAGGACTGAGAACAGCTCTGCCTGGCTGGCTATGCCCACTTGGTGACTAAGGGCTTGTAAGGACCCACCCCGGGCATGCCCCCCAGCCGTCTTTGGAGCTGCACAGGCACCTACAACGACAGTGCCAGATCCCTCCACCCCCTGCCTCTGGCCTCTTGGCTGTGCAGCTACCTCATTACACACTACAGAGGCACAGGAGGACATAAAGACCATTGTTCTGAACTCCAGGAGTGAATAAGAGAGAGAGGGCCTCTCTGAGGCTCACTTACGATATCTGAAGCCCACTGGAAAAGTGAAGAGATTCTCTACATAAAGGCACACCAGACCACCATAATTGGTAAGTTAGAAGGATCATCACCTCCCACCAGAATGTGGACTATCTCCAGGGGAAAGGCAGCTAGAACCTGCAATAGAACTTTGCACAGTTCAACCCTGCAGGAGGACAGGGAGCTCAACTTGGGACTTGCAGCCAGAAATCTGCCTGAATCTCACGGGTCTGTGACTGGCTTACTGAGACCCATTGACTTATAACCGCACACTTCTGCCTACCTTGTCTATTGTGGCAAAAGAGACATACCCTGAAGGAGGCCTTTTATCTACATTTTTAAAATTTTTTATTTTTCTCTTTTTTCTCCCCCCCCTTGTTGACTCACATTGTTCTTCATCTCTTTTTGTGTTCCTATTCTGGCTCTAATTCATATTTCTTCTTTATTCTTCTTTTCTTCTCTTCCTTCTCTCACCTGTGTCCTCTAGCCTCACTGCTAACCTTCCCCTCCCTCCCCAACTCCTTCTAACTCCCCATTCCAAAGGGTAAAGTTGACATATTGAAGAGTTTATTCACTATAAACATATGTTGGGTTGGTCCTTGATTTTGATTTAATTCACACAGTTAAAGGTGATAGATTAACAACTACCACAAACTGTCATTTTCTAAGAGGTACTCGAGGCTATCGTGTTGCTAATTGTATCACTTGGGCTAAGGTATTGTAATTGATCTAATCAATGGTCCTTCCTGGTACAATGAAAATGAGACTGCCTCAGCACCATTAGAGACTCAATACCTAAAGGCCAGCTATATCTGGAAGATACCTCTGAGAAGCAATCATTCCATAAGGGTTCTAAATATATCAACAAAGATACTTACAATAAGCAACTTCAAAGTATTAACCCGGGAACTAAACCAAGGACAATAGCAAAAACAAAAATGGTAAGACATTTAAGTAAGGTGACTTTCACCCCACAAAAGGCAAATTCTGGGGGAAATGAGGTGGAAAAGTCCAATAATCAACCACTTAGACACCCTGAACTGATAGCACAGGAAGTAACAAAACAGATGAATGAGGCTCTAGAAAAATTCAAAACAGAAATACTCTCCCAGATAACTACAGAGATGGTGAGCAGAGTGAAAGACATGATTAGAGACTCTAGAACAGAAACAGATAAAAAACTAGATGACCTCAGAAATATGCTGGAAGCCATGAATGCCCAATATAAGAAAGAAATGGAAACCACGCTCACCCAACATAAGAAGGAAATGGAATCTATGAAACAAATTCTAACACATATTCAGGAAATTAAAAACTCCATTGAAAGCATACAGAACAGATTAAGGGAATCTGAAGACAGAATATCTGATACGGAAGACAGGATTACAGTGAAGGACCATGAAAACACAGATTTCTAAAAAATATAAAGGGACCATGAGAAATCAATCCAGTAGCTGCTAGATGATGCACAGAAGAACAACATAAGTCTGTTAAGAGTCCATGAAAAAAACCAGAGAAAGTACAATTGACATAAAAAATTATTCACAGAAGTAATAAGAGAAAACTTACCAGACAGAGGTGGAGAATTGGACATACAGATAAGCGAGGCATATAGAACTCCAACTAGCTATGATCAAAAAAAATCTAAACATAGACATATAATAGTCAAGATCCCAGAAACCCAACAGAAGAACAAAATCCTACAGGCAGTTAGAGAAAAGAAACAAGTCACCTACAAAGGAAAGTCCATCAGACTCACAGCAGACATCTCAATACAAACCCTCAAATCAAGGAGAGCCTGGAGTAAAGTATTTCAAGCCCTAAAAGAAAATAACTTCCAACCTAGACTGTTGTATCCTACAAAATTATCTTTCAAAATTGATGGGGAAACTTGATACTTCCACGACAAAGAGCACCTGAGAAATATCATGAACACTAAACCAGCACTCCAAACAATTCTAGGCAATATCCTAGAAAAAGACAATGAAGGTCACAACTCTATGAGACCCAACAGAGGGAAGCCACGAAGCAAGGTAAGACACTAAAGGGAAAGAGGGAAAAAAATATGAAAAGAAAAAGCCAACAACAGTAAAAAATCATGACAAGGATGAGTGAATATCTATCAATTATAACTATCAATATTAATGGCCTCAATTCACCAATCAAAAGAAAAAGACTGACAGAAGGGATTAAGAAGCAAAATCCAGCAATATGCTGTATATAAGAAACATACCTAACTGAAAAGGAAATTCACAGACTGAAAGTAAAAGGATGGAAAACAGTTCTACACACAAAAGGAACCCAGAAAAAAAGCAGGGGTAGTAATCTTATTTGCAGACAAAGTAGATTTCAAACCAAAAGTAATTAAGAGAGAGAAAAATGGTCACTATATCTTTTTGTAGGGAACAATCCAAGAGGAAGAGATGACAATCCTAAATATATATGCACCAAATATGAATGCCCCCAACTATGCAAAACAAATATTAATGGACATGGAAAACCAAATAAGGACTAATACAATTGTAGTGGGGGACTTCAATACCCTACTATCACAAATAGACAGATCATCTAGACAAAAAATTAACAACAACAATGTAGAACTGAACCAAGCTATTGAACAAATGGATTTAATAGATGTTTGCAGAGTGTTCCAGCCCACAAAATCAGAATACACATTCTTTTCAGCTACACGTGGGTCATTCTCCAAAATAGACCACATGCTAGCTCATAGGACATGTCTAAGTAAGTGTAAAAGAATTGAAGTTATCCCCTCTATATTATCAGACCACAGTGCAATAAAATTGGAGGTCAATAACATAGAAAACCACAAAACTCTCACAAACACATGGAAATTGAATAACACTCTCCTGAACATCCAATGGGTCACAGAGGAAATTAAAGAGGAAATTAGACAGTTTTTACAAGTAAATGATAATGCCAGTACAACATACAGGAATCTATGGGACACAATAAAAGCAATTCTCCAAGGGAAATTCATAGTAGTGAATGCCCATATTAGGAAAACAGAGAGAACACAGTTAAATAACCTAATGCAGAACCTCAAGCTCCTAGAAAAAGAAGAGCATAACAAACCCAAAGATTGTACAAGAAAGGAAATTATAAAGATCTGGGCAGAAATCAATGCAATGGAGACTAAGAGAATGATAAAAAAATTAATGAATCAAAGATTTGATTTTTTTGAAAGAAGAAATAAAATCAATAAATCTTTAGCCAATGCTATCAACAAAAGGAAAGAAAAGGCTGAAATCTAGATAATTGAGAACAAAAAAGGTGAACTTGGGAGTTGCTAAGGAAGTGTGGAGGGTGTTGAGATGCCCAGAAGAACCAGAAGATGATATCCTTTTGTGGTGAAATGGCTTGAATTGTGGGCTCAAACCTTGTCTGAAGACTACGAATTTGGTGGTTCTATTTATGTGAGTCAATAAATCTCGAGAGAAGGTGAGCCGGTCCCAGTACCCTGAAGGAAGCTCCCCGCCTCCATCCCAGGCTCCTAGGGCAGAGAAGCTCAGCCATTCCCAGCACCCAAAAGGAAGCTCCCCTGTCACCATCCCAGGCTCCTAGGCAGGGAGCTAAGCTGGTCTCAGCACCCAGAAGGAAGCTCTTCCACCTCCAACCCAGGCTCCTAGGGCAGAGAAGTTGAGCCAGTCCCACCACCCAGAAAGAAGCTCCCCGGCTGCCATCCCAAGCTCCTAGGACAGAGAAGCTGAGCTGCATGGGTTCCAGAAGTGCCCCCCACCCATGGAAATGAGAAGACACATAAACAAGCCTCAAAAACAGACTTCCAGATCACCTACAGCAACCCCAAAGGGAAACGAGATGGAAC
>NW_004624759.1:25481925-25530364 GCF_000247695.1 Heterocephalus glaber
TAATTATATGTGTATGATATTTTAGTTATATTTATTCTCATATATTTACACAATGTGTTTATCTATGTGTATGAAATAGTCATATATATTGTACTCATGTATACCAGCATCTGCCCAATTTATTCTCTTTGTTTCTTAGAGGAATAGTGTCTACAGTTTGTTTTATCTGAGCATATAATAATTATCCATTTCCCACCATAAAGATTGTCATTTGTCTTTAATTAATGACTGTTCAGAAGTATAAATATTTCCTTTTCATATGAGCATTCCTAAAGTTGTTAGGTGAACCTTAGTCATTTTTATTATTTATAATTTTTCTTCTTATTCCTTCAAATTTTTATTTTTAAAAATATATTAAAATAAGCTTGTGTAAATTTATGTTAAGTGGACAATGGGAAAATGGGACAGTTTGCAATAACCACTGAGACTGATTTTAAATAACCACCACAGGTGTAAGCTTTGAATAGGTGCTTAGTCACTTTTGCAAATAAAACTTCATTTTGATTCATTACAGCAGTCTTTCCAACAAAAACTGTATTTCAGAATGTTACGGATTTAGCAGATCATAAAGAACTTCTAGATATGAACAGAAGATATAGAAAATATGAGGCATATATTATTTATTATTTGTATAAGTAAATATATGCAGTTATCTGTAATAAAAGAGTAAAATTACATTGCAAATATTTTGCTTAAGAATATTTTGTTTAATAATTTCTTAGTAATAAGTCAAGAACAGAAATGATCTGTATATTATTTTTGAATAGCCAAAATAATTTTCTCTGTAGTTATTTAAAAGAAAAATGACAAAATAAACTTCCTTCAACCTTCTGAATTATTTTATTCTAGGCCAAGAACCAGAATGATGAAATTTAGCCCCAAAGGTATTCAGAGGAAAAGCTATAAGCCATGGAAAATGGAGCTCAAATTCAAAGTGCCATCTGAGAAAGCATAATAAAAATAGATTTTCAGTCTTCCACAAATACAAATAGTAATGCCATAAAATATGAAATATTGGCAGTATGTTTTTGCCATCTTTAATTTTTATAGTGGAGTTTTTCTCTGAACTTCTTCAATTCTAGAAAATAACCTTACATGCCACAAAGGTCACCTATTTCTTTTAACAAATCTAGGAGCTTGGACAGATTCTCAAACAGAAGAATAAAAATGTGTACTGATTTTGAAGGTTAGAATACAGTTTTTCTAATTATATTGTCATCCAAATGAATTTACAATGGCATGAATATTTGGAAATTATCTTCCAAAATAGCTCCTTAATTAAATCTAAATATAGTTTAATCAACAAAGATAGAATTGGAGAAAAAATGATGGAATTGGAAAGACTCAGATTAAATGACTTGAATGTTGCTTTACCATGCATTCCTGCCATTAAATTATATCAAGTTTAGAAGTGCTTTCTCATTTGGAGTTCACTGTTTTAATTCTGCATCATATTGTTGTATTTATTGCTTGCAGGGATTTATCCAAATGAAGACTCAAGACTGGGCTAAGGGATTTCACTGGGTTCACTCACAAGCAATATATTTGAAAGTGTAGCTCTCAGAATAAAGAGATTTCGTGGCCAGATACTATTAAACAAACAAAATCTTGCATGTCTAAACTTAAGCATGTATGATGCTGTATAACTATTTGTGAGTTTGTGTGTGTGTCTGTGTGTGTGCATGAATGTGTGTGTGCATGCACATGCCTCACATTTACCCTACTCTTTTGGGAAATGATTCAATTTTTCCTTTTTCATTACCATACACTTTGTCTGTGTTGCTCTTATCTGAAGACTCTAACATGGCATATTAAACTGGCAGTTAATCAGGTTTTTATAAAAAGCATCTATATTTTCTCATTATTTCTCTGCCACCAATTGTTCTTTCTTTTTTTTTTTTTTTGGTACTGGGGATTGAACTTGGGTCCTTGCGCTTGCGCAGCAGGCAGCGAAATCACTGAGCTAAATCCCCGGCCCAGCAATTGTTATAAAATATATAACAATCTTGTGTCAAGGTAACATTAATAAATATCAGTAAATATTGATATTTAAATACCCAAGAAAGCATCATTGGAAAGTTTCCAAGATTTCAGACTTTCATAAACACAAATATCAGTAGTGAAAGCAATAGAGACACAGAGTTTATAACACAGCATAAGCAAAATTGCATAAAATGGGTAAAACCATTTTAAGGTTAACAGAAAGGGTAGTTATTATCTTTCAAACATGGGCCTTTAGTAAAAGTTTTATCTAAAGGACTGTAAAAGAAACATTTCTAGCAATTTCCAGTAAAATGACTCTCACTTTATATGGCTGAAGTGAGGCTGAGTCTCTTAAGTGTTTCACATACATACACTGGTGAAATACCTGTTCCTTGCAACAATTTTTCTCTGGTTTGTTTATTTCCAGTTGTCCAGAATAATAAAACTTAAGTAATATATTTTGTATCGCAACAAAGACTCTAGCTAACAGAAATTGAACGATATGCTGCTTTCTTTTCACTACTTTCTTTCACTGCTGTTCTTGAGAATTTGTTTTATGTGGCTCTTTCCTAGGGAGACATCTGCAATTTGGCATCTGCAGGGAGTTGTGGTTGAATCTCTATTCAGTGTCAGATTCTGTACGGCCCAACTAGTCACATATTTTGAACATTATAAATAGCCTTAAATATATTGAAAATAGTTGTCAGTGAATTAAAGTGTCACGTCATTTTAAGACAAAACATTATGGCAAAGTCAGTTATGACATGAGGAATTCGGTATCAACGGACACTGATACCTTTATGATTTTGTTCTCCCATCCTTACCTAAGGAGGATAATACTGTATTGCTTTAGCAAGAAGCAATCTTGCATGTAAATCATTGTTAAAATCACATACTCTTCAAACTAGTCAAATTATTTTCATTTATTTCCAATGAATCAGATAATTAGATATATACATAAGAACGAATACATTTAATATAATGGCTACAAATGCAGGGAAAACCAAAACAGTTTTATAGTTAATGACTAATGAAACAATGACTGAAGTATGTTACATACTATATATTCAATATTATTCTGCCAATATTAATGAATTAAAACTATAGTATTTGACTTTTAGACACATTCAAGTTGGGTTTTTTATCACTCATTTTTAACCAAGATTGTACCTTCTACTACATATTATTTTGGAGCATGGAGTCTTAGGTAATATTTCCAGCTATACTCTGTGAAATATTTAAGTTTTCATGATCCTAATTCAGATATTAGGTACTTAAAATATGGGAAGAAAAATAAGGGAAATACAATGTCAAACCAATCTGATAGACCATATTATGTGACATGAATCAAGCAACAGAAGATTAAGACATTAAACATTTTTATACCCATTAACAGATGATGGGATAAAGAAAATGTGGTATCTGTATATAATGAAATGCTATTCTGCTATAACAATGACAGATTTGAGATATTTGTAGGAAAATGGATGCACCTTGAAAATAAATGCAACCTTAAATACCATGTTATCTCTCATTTCAAGGAGGCAAGGTTTAAACAAAGAGAATAAAAAAAGGATGAATAGAAGGGGAGTAGGAGGTGGATCTCTTGCAATAAGGACATGGTCCAAGGGAAAGAGCGTGAGGGATGAAGAGAAGGGGAAGCAGAAATAAGCAGAATAAAGATATGCCGTGAAAAGGAACCTTGTAACTTCAATTAATGTAAACATTACATGCAATAACATAAGCTAAGTTTAATAATACCAACAAGAATGAAAACTTGGCTAGAGGAATTGGAGGAGAAAAGAGAAGGAGGGAAGGGAGGAAAGGGAGATTTAAAAATGAAACAAGCTGTGGTATGTTCATGTAAGCACTCCCCAGGATGACTGTACAAATACGTATTAATTTTAAGAGGAGGAAAAAAATGTAGTGGTCAGATATATGCGTATATCCATATTTATCTAGGTGTGTACATTAAATGGGTGCCATTTTTATGTTAATTAGACACAAAGATACATAAAAATAATCGAGCATTCTTAAAAATATTACATGTGAGCAATTTCAAACTTACTGATTGGATTTATTAATAATTAATGCAATGCTATTTTGGATGATTAAGGTTATTTCTTGTAATGAGATTCTCATATCACTTTTAAAATCCTGTTATAAATTTTTCATGCCATTTAGCCCTTCGCACTATAACAAGTCTACCAAAAAGATTTATAGTGCTGATTTAACCCATCTTTGGGCACCCAGAAGGAAATAATAATCAGGCTTATATATAATTAATGTTCGTAGTTAATCCTCCAGGAGTAACAAGATTGTTCTTTTTCTTAGCTTCATCAAGTTTCTGTTACTTCTCTGTGATTATTTTAAATTATTTTATATTCAGGTACAATTACTTAGTAATTTTTCTCAGAAAATGTACAAATATCTTCAAACACAATTTGATATGTCAATATTTTATAAATTGTTAATGAAGTTTCTTTAAAATTTGAAGATTTAATGCAAAATTTTATTAAAATAAAATATTTAATAAAATTAAATCTGATAGTATTTCTACTATAATTTATCTCTCTCAACTCAAAGTGGCAGAGATTATGCTAAATATTATAGTTATAGTAGTGAATTTTGGAATTCTCCTTTAAGGTGTTTAAGTCTAGCATGGATTCCAAATGCAACAAATATGAAATATATTTTGATAATTGAAGATTTTAGTCAGAGTCTCACTTTAGTTCTAGCTAAATGGCAGGAAATAAAAATCTTAATTTAAGAAGTACTATAAAGCCTTAGGCTAAAAATAGCAGGGAGACATTAATAGAGTTTATAGAGACTGTGAGAAGTGAGAAAAGTCACCTTAAGAGAGAATTAAGTTTACCAAAAGAGAAAAAAGCCTACAAGTCAGGTCGAGAGATAACATTGTTAAATAATATGCAGAGGTGGGCAGGACATATTCAGAAAAACAGAATTTTTATCGTCATCTTAAAAGAAATATGAAAACAGTTTTAAGTGTTTACAGCAAAGGGTATAAATGAATCATAGAACTAAAAGTTATCTTAGTCTCAACATGGAACTCACAGGTTTGAACACAGTCAAAGTTAATGTGGAGGAAGAAACAAAGCCATGCAGGTGGGAAAGGATTGAATGTTTTACAACCAAAAGACAGGAGAGATATAAATGTAGATTATATTTATGAATTAAATTAAATTATAAATCATATACAAATGTCCAAAAACCCTGTAGTTTTTATAGAAAATTCTAGATTTCTGGACAAAGGCTGGCCCCAAATAAAATTTGGATGGGATTTTCATTTAATTGAAATTTTAAAATGATAGTAATTATACATAATATAGAGAGAAGGTAAAGTAGGAGTAGGGAAAAACAAAGAATAAAATATTGCTTGACTTGAACTTTATCTAGAATTTTAACATACCTTATTTCCATACTATGACTTTTCCACTCTTTTGTAATATTTTTAACATATTCTTGATTTTTTAAAATTTCTGTTTTCCTTTCACATATACATCTGTTGATTTAAAGCAACATGGTTTAGCTTTGTCATAAACCTGATATTATTTATCTCCAATAGGTTATTTTTCTTGATTTTTTTAGTCTTTAATCAATTATTTTTAATGGTGCTTATTTATGGAGCATAGAGTGATAATTATATGCAGACAATTTCTAACTGAGTAAGTGTAGGTAGCATTTCTATCTCCCTAAATACATAAAAAATACAGTTTTATTGAAGTAATGAATTCAGTTTTCCAGGTCATAATGAAGTGACCATACTTCATAACAACATACCACACATTTTATGAATAATTGGAAGAGAAGAGCTCAGAGGCTTCAAACTTAAATTAATAGTAAAGAGATGAAAATGTTTACTACCCTGATAGAATTTCACTTTCTTCAAATAGATACATTCAGTACAGCTAAAATTTTGTCTGAATCCATCCTAATCTCTATTGTCTGCTTCCAATGCCCCTTCTTGGAGATTCACCATATTCTAGATGATCAAAAATGGAAAACCATCATGCTAAAATCAGGAACAAGACAAGGATGTCCACTATCAATACTCCTATTCAGGATAGTTCTGGAAATACTAGCCAGAGCTATTAGACAAGAGAAAGAAATAAAGATAGGAAAGAAAACAGTTAAATTATCATTATGTGGAAATGACATGCTACTCTACACAGAAGACCCAAAAATGCCAAAAGACTTCTAGATTTAATGACCAAAATCTGCAGCATAGGTGGATACAAAGTCAACACTCAAAAATCAATATCATTCCTGTACACAAACAATGAACCCACTGAGAGAGAAATTAAGGAAAGTACACCTTTAAAAACAGCACAAAAATGAAATACTTAGGAATCAGTTTAACAAAGGAAGTAAAATAAGTTTATATTGAAAACTACAATACTCTGAAAAAGGAGATCAAACAGGATGTCAGAAAAATGAAAAGATATCCTTTGCTCTTGAGTATAAAGAATGAACATAATGAAAATGGTCATACTGCCAAAATTGTTATACAGATTAATTTAAATCTCAACCAAAATACCAATAGCATACCTCACAGAATGAGAGAAAATAGTTCTGGAATTTATTTGGAACCAATAGAAAAGAATAGCAGAAAAATTCTGGACAATAAAGACAAGTCAGGAGGCATCACAATCCCTGACTAAATTATACTTCAAAGCTACTGTGATAAAAATAACAATTTACAGGCAAAAAAACAGACCTGAGGATCAATGGAACAGATTAGAGGGTGTGGAAACAACTCTAAACACACTTAGCCACTTTTTTTTTTTTTTGACAAAGGAGCCAAACACATTCAGTGGAAATAAGACCATCTCTTTAATAAATGGTGTTGTGGAAAAACTGGTTTTCCACATGCCAAAGACTAAAACTAGACCCATGTTTCTCACCAAGCACTCAACTAAAATCAAAATGGATCAAAGATCTAAATATTAGAAGCAGAAATACCAAATCTGCTGGAAGAGAGAATAGGTAGAACTCTTGAAGCCATTAAGTGTAAGCAAAACTTTAAGAACAAAACCCCAACTGCAGGGGAAATATTACAAAGAATAACCAACTGAACTCTCAAAATAAATCATCAACAGTGTAAAAAAATAACACACAGAATGGGAAAAATGTTTTACCAGATGCTCCTCAGAATCATACATCACTAATTTAAAGACTCAATCCATAAAATGGGCATTTGAAGTGAATAGACACTTCTCAGATGAAGAAATAGAAACAGCAAATAAATATAAGAACAAATGTTCAACATCACAGGTCATTCAAGAGAAGCAAATTAAAACAAGGCTAAGATTCCATCACACTCCAGAAAGAATGGTTATTATCAAGAAATCAACCAATAACAAATGCTGGTGGGGCTGTGGGGAAAAAGAAACCCTTCTCCACTATTGCTGGGAATGTAGACTGGTGAAACCATTGTGGAAATCAGTGTGGAGAATCCTCAAAAAATGAAAACTAAAGGTTCAATTTGACCTAGCTATTCCTCTTTTTAGTGTCCCCCCCAAGTAATTGAAAACATCATACCACAGTGATATATTCACGCCCATGTTTATAGCAGCACAGTTTGCAATAGCTAAATCTTAGAATCATCACAAATCATACTGAAGAATGTATAAAGAAGAAATTTTCTAATACAATGAAATACTACTCTGCCAAAACAACAGATAAACTTGAGACACTTCTAGGTAAGTGGATTCACTTTTAGAACATTCTCTCAAGTGAAATATATCGGACAGACATGTAAATATCAAAACGTTTCTCTGGTGTTCGAAACCAAAAGTATAAATAAAGACCAAAATGTATACTAGATTTTATGAAATTGCTCAATGGGAAGGAAACCTAGGGAATGGGGAGGTGAAAAGGAAGGATAGGAAAAAAAAAAGGAAACAAAGCTTTTGTAAATAAAGAGGGGAAGAGGGTATGAAGGGAGGTAAGGGAACGGAAAAAAAAGAGGAATTAAGATATATCATGTACAGGTACAGATTACTTATGATGAATATAATCATTATGTATAACATGCATCAATAAACTTAATTTTTTTTAAGGGAGATGTATTTTATTTAAAAGTTGACAAGAAGTGGCTTGTGCCCATTAAATGTGATATGTCAACTTTACTGGATTAAGAAGCCCCCTGGGGATTAGTTTATACTTCTCGGTGTACCTAAGTGGTTCATAGAGCTGCAAACTTGTGTATTATTTACAGTCCTCCACCTCTTCTTTTCTTGGACTATGTCCTACTCTGCTCCACAGTCACCATGAGGTGAGCGACATTCCCTTACCGAGCCACTCTGACATGAAATTTCTGCCAAATTAAACCTCTCCTCCTTCAACTTGTGGTTGTTGGGCATTGTATTGCTCCAAAAAGTTGACTTTTATTTTGCAGTTTATCCTTTTGTAAACAGACCTCATCCTCTACTTCTAATCATATTGTTCAAAGTTTTCAAGGAAGAAAACATAAAAGGTCATAGTACTGAAATAGATTAATTTTCTATATTGCATTTTTACACAGAATAGCTGTAAAATTATGTTTTGCATACCAAATTTTCATTATGGCTCTGCTTTGATGTATACATGCTCATGCTATTTTTCAAAAATCCAAAATATTTTTTAGTTTATGTTTTAGTGCTTACAATACAATGTGTTAAAATGAAAATTTTTATTGGATACTTTTACCCTAAATGGCTATTTTTGAATATCATTATTTGATATTTTAAGAGAAATTTGGAAGTTGATTATTGATGCTAACTTAGAATTTATGCTGTAATGAACACTACTTGACAACTAACAACCTCATATTAGATGCAAGTTATAGTTCCTGTTTGATTATAAATGGTAGGTGCATAGCCACACCATTCTTATTTTACTTGAAGCAAGTAACTTTGTGTTAAAAATATACTTTGCTGAAATATTCGCATGTGTAGAAGGAGATTTGTATCTTCCTAGGGACTTGAGGGACATAGAAAAGCCTGTTTTACTTTATTTTATTTTAGTTCACACTTGAATGTCTACTGGATGTAGTTTTGCTTTAATGACACTGTGAAATAGGAGTACTTATATTTTCTCCATCAGCTAAAAGCAATGAAGCATTACAATTCCTTCCCCATTCTATTAATAGATTTGCTATGTAGCAAAAGAAATTCAAGGCCTTTCTTTAGATCTTGAAGAATTTTACAACAGTATCACTAGCAAGAGACCATGGATAAAGCAAACAAAGCTAAGATTACTTTTTAATGTGATTGAAGATTTAGTTTGCTTATCAAACTCCTTATATAGACCTAGAATTTTTTCCTTTCTCAAGATAATAGCACAATCCACAAATTCTCTTTAAGTCTGTATTTTTAAATTGAGAGGAAAAAAATTGAATGTAAATATTCTTAAGAAAATGTCAATATTTTAATAAATCAAGAGTGTATAATATGAAATAAATATAAAGATTTCTGGGTTTGTTTTGCCAAAGTAAAACTTTATTTTGAAGGAAATTGTTATTATAATGTATAACAAATTGTATTTACTGTAAAATTTCAAATTTACATACAAATAAACCTACTGATGTTTGTAAATCTGTAACTTTATCTGAATTTGGAAATTCTCTACACATTTCTCCTTGAATTAACTCTGCATAGATTCTAAAACCAAGCACATGTATACTTGTTAGAAATGGTAAAATTTAAGAGACTTGAGAATGTGAAAGGATAGAAAGCTTATTAAAAGAATAAGAAACAAATAGTTCCCAAACTTGGAAGAGAATTTTATTGCCTCACTAGGAGATAGGATATTTATAATGTATTAATTTCTTTGTTCATTTGCATTACTTTCTTGCTAGGAAAACATTTGTGTTCCATTGAGATGGGATTAAACAAATCTCTATGGGTGGTCTTTGAAAAACTGAACCTGTAGCTATTAATTAGGCTGTATATTAGAGTAACTTGGAAAGGTATTTTTAAATCCTCACATGTTTATAATGTAAAATAAGTATCCAATCTCATAACAATATACTTTCAGCAATTGTTAGAATTAAGTTTAGGAGATTTATTACTATCAACATGCTTCTTTATGTCCACATATGATAATAATATTTATCCAGCATTAAATCCGCTTTGTAAACTATTCAAAATAATTATATCAATCTTGTTAAGGTGACTGGTTCAAGAATAAGAGCTGTTAAAGAAAGAGTTGTGCTTGACTACACTCAACAGCATCGGGAGAGATGCCACAGTGTTGGTAGAAGGTGAAGGAATTGAGTATAAGTCCAGGTCTGTAACTAGAAGCCCAGTACTCTGTGTGGAATCAAACCACAGCACCTCTTCTCACAGGACTCAGTGGGATTGCATTAGCCAAGTACTTGGCTTCCCTTATCACCGCTCCCCCAAATTAGCAAGCTGATGGTGGAACATGACTGTACAACCATGGTACTATCTCTACCACCCCTTTCTTAACTTTGTACACCTCCAGAACTGTGTACACAGACAGATGCCACAGACGGAGCTTCTAAATATACCTGCACTGGGCAGACACCTATTCTCTGGTGAGAAAAATTTTAATTTTTGACAGCATCACCAATAGTTGCAGTTGTGCACCTCTGATAATATGAAGGTCCTTGTGACTGTAAAATTCACATGTAAACCAGGTTAGCATCAGCCACATCATTCAAGAGAATGCTTTCTGGGCTATTATTAGCCCAGTATTAGTGTAGTGTGGAACATGACTATATTTACTGAAAGTGTTGAAATTTAGTGTTGGGCTGGTGAAACTTAACACTAGGTAGATCCTAGCATCCCTCATACATAGAGCCACTGAAACTGCCCTTCTGTCAGAAAGAGATGTAGAGCCTTGAGCTGTTGGATTTTGTATTCTGTCCAGAATTACCCACTCTACTTGTAGCAGTCTTGACCCTTGAGTCCAACTCAACACTGAATAGCCAGTATTGTTGTATCCTATCTGAATGATGTGCTGGTTGCAGCAAACTTAGGGCTCAGGGTGTGAAACAGCATTGTCACATGGGTGCCTATAGGCATGGAATAGGAGCAGTACAAATGTGCATATATACATTTATAGAGTAAGCACTAATAGACCTGAAAGGAGGAATTAGCACCAATATAATCATATAAAAGAGACTTACTACTCTATTTTCACTGATGGATAGATTGAAGATTATGTAACAGAAATTCAGCAAATGTAACAATTAAAGTTAACCCTAGACCAAAAGGATGTAACTCATACCTAAAGAGCATTCTACACAAGAGCTGCAAATCATTCATTCTTCTCACTAGGACATAGAAATTATCTAAGAAAGATCATAGGAAAGGCCACAGAACAAATCTTAATATTTTTAAAAATTAAACATTGATTATCTTTTCTGATCATATCCCAAATAAATTAAAATTCAAAACTAAAAAGCTTGGAAATTATACACATACTTACATGGAAATTAAACAAATTATTTTTAACATGAATATATAGATTAAAAAAGAACTTAAATTCCTCAAAACCAATACAAATGGAAGCACAGCAGATCAAAACATATGGGATATGACAAATGAATTACTAATTGGTGATTTTATAATACTATCCCTATAAGAAAAAAGATCTCATGAACCACCTCTCAAGTAACTCAAAAAATAAGTACAAACTAATCCCACAATTTGTAGAAAGAAAAATTAAAGAGCAAATCACAAATAAATGAAATAGAGAATTGTAAATAAAAATGTAAATCGAACAACTAGTTTTTCAGTAAGATAAACAAAATCAAACATTTTATTAAACTAATAAAACAACACAAAAATGGTTCAAATAAGTACCAGACAAAAAAGGAGATACTAACATTTACACAATAGTTATATGCAACAGTCACGAGAGACTATTATGAAGAACAATGCAATAATAAATTTGATGACCAAGAAGAAATTTTGGACATTACAACTAATCAGGTGTGAATCACAAGGAAATAGAAAAAAAACTAAGGACCAGTAAAAAGCAATTAGATTGAATCAGTAGTAAAAACCTCCCATCAAAGGAAAGGTGAGGACCAAATACCTTCAATGCTAGTTCCACTAAAAGTTAATACTGATTCTTCTTAAATTATTCTAAAAATAGAATAGAATAAATGAATAAAATAGAATACAGAATTACCCTGATACAAAAACCAGGGAAAAGACATAAAAAGATAGCTACAAGAAAATTTTGTTGAATATAGATGAGCAACTCCCAAAATTCTAACAAAATGAAACCAAACGTGTTTAAAAAGATTATTCACCATGTTCTAGGTGGAATCAGCCCAGGAATTCAAGAACAATTCAAAATTTCTAAATCAATAGACACGATGTACTACATTAACAGAATGAATGACAAAAACTTTATCATTATCTCTATAGATGCAGAAAAACCACTTGATATAATTACAAGTGTTAAACATAAAAATACTGATGAAATTAGGTAGACAAAGAAATATTCTCAAAAGAAGGCTGAATAAAATAAATCAACGTTTATCATTATGTTGTTTGAAAAATAGCTGAAAGCTTTCTCGCTAAAATTTTCAACAAGATAGATTCCCATTTCAACACTTTTATGAACATAATAGTGTAAGTTGGAACCTGAGCAGTCAGGCAAGAGAATAAAATGCTAGATATTCACACTGGAGCAAGGCAGATTGTTCTTTTTTGCAAATGACTAATTATTTATATTTTAAAAATTCCAAAGACCCAATCGAAACTTCTATTATAACTAAGAAATGAATTTAGTAATGTTACTGAACACAAAATCGTCATCCAGTAATCAGTAACATAGGGCCGGGACTTTAGCTCAGTGGTTTCGTCGCCCGCTACGCAAATGCAAGGACCCGAGTTCTATCCCCGGTACAAAAAAAAAAAAAAAAAAAAAATCAGTAACATAGCTATAAGCCAATATCTGATCATCTAAAATAGGAAGAAAGAAAGCAATTTTATTTCTTTTTTATCTTTTCGGTACTGGGGATTGAACTCGGGGACTTGCACTTGAGAGGCAGGCGGCGGAACCATTGAGCTAAATCCCCAAACTCTTTCATTTCTAATAGCTACAAAAACTTAGCTATAAATTTAACCAGGGGTGAAAGGCCATTGTAATATAGATTATAGAATATCCATGAAAGAAATTGAAGAAAACACAAATACCTGGAAAATATCTAATGTTCACTGAGTGAGGGAATCAATATTATTTAAATGTCTATTCCAACCAAATCGGTCTTTACATTCAATACAATGCTGTTATTCTTCACAGAAGTAGAAAAACAATATAAGGAATGGTGTGGAACCAGACACACACACGCACACACACACACACACAAAATATACAAACCAATTTCGCCCTTCCAAGTTTTTTGCAGTCTTATTCACAATGTAGAATAAGCAGAAACAACTTAAGCGTCCATCAACTGATGATAAAGACAGTGTGGTAAATATACACAACAGAATCCTATTCTTTTTACAAAATAATAAATTTTTATAATTTGGGACAACATGGATTGAATTACAGTTCACTATATTCAGTGAAATAATAGATACAAAGACACACATCACAATCTTTTGTAGAATATAAAAATTGATCTCATAGAAGTCAACAGTAGTAATTGTGAGCTGGGAGTGTTACTCAATTCCAGAGTATTTGCTAAATATGTGTGAGGCATTGGGTTCCATTTGTATTATGAGAAAAAAAGGAGTAGATTGGAGGTTACCGGAGCCTGTGGAGAGTAGAGCAGGAGTGTGAGGTGAGAAGAGATCTATCAATGGATACTAAGTAATAGATAGAAATACGAAGTTTTAGTATGTAATTTTATAATAGGGTAAAAAAAAAAAGAAAAAAAAAAAAAGAAAGAAAAAAAGTTTGGGCCAGGGGTCTAGCTCAGTGGTTTCACCGCCTGCCTTGCAAGCGGAAGGACCTGAGTTCGATCCCCGGTACCAAAAAAATAAAATAAAATAAAGAAAGTACAATAGGGTGATAGGATAGTCACAGTGTTGTGTGCTAGGTATTTTTAAAAGAATAAATGATATTGAGTATTTTCCTGATGAGAAATGAGAAATGCTTAAGGTGTAGATGTATTTAATCTGATTTATATTGTACCATGGATATACATATCAATTTTTTATTGTAAACCATAAATATGTACTATGAATTAAATTTAATTAAAAAGTTTACTACCTCATTTCACCAAAGAAAAACATAAGTACTATTTTAGTAATTATGTGGATCTTCTGAGAATTTGACATAAAATATATGTGTTTTACATAGATAATTATTAAAATATAATCTGGAAGTATCAATTAGAACATTGTAAATTTTGAACTGAAATTATATTCTGAAAGGAGAGATAAGCACAATATCTTCCCTTAAAACCACATTTTCATGAACTGAAATTTTTAAAATCACTTACTTTCTAGGTTCACATGCATCCATTATCCACACTTCACATACTATGTACATTAATTTAATTATATGATTCTTAATAAAACATGAACAAAAATTTTACTCTGTCTTGAAGGATTAGTGCTCCATGAAATGGACCAAAATAATTTAAACATGTTCTGAGGATATAAAATATTTTGTTAACATTTTATTTTAAGACAGTGAAGTAGAAATAGGATAAAATATTTTGAGACAAATGTCAACAGCACGGTCACACTTGCAACTAGAATGAGACACATATGTCAACAACTAGAAATTTTATGTACTATTACTTCTCATTTTCACTCTCCAAACTATTAAGGATTCTGTAGTATCTCACTGTGATAGAATCCACCATGTAAGAAAGACATAGGGTAATAATTAATGTACAATTTATATAATTTGTGATAATTAAGTTACCTAATCTGTAAGTTATTATGCTTTTATATGAAATATTATAATCACAATAAGTAAAATTATATGAAATTATGTATGATTATTTTACAATTAGTTATCAGAGAATGTAAAATTTGAACAAGAGCTTTGATTTCCAAAATATCAGTCACGTAAGATAACCATAAATCCTATAAATCATGGCTATGCCTACCAAAAAAAGACATGCTATTAATTATCATTATATAGGACTTTGAAACTGTATTAGTTATATCTGTTTGGTTTTTGAGAAACACATATCGATTCTTGCTTTGTGAAATTTATAAACATGTATTAGAAAGATACTATATGAACATGTAATGTACAAGCTTTACAGGGGCTCATAGCTAAGAATCAGCCTGAGAGAATTTGTACTTGAACTTTTGAGAAATAGTGGAAGTGTCAAGACTTGGGCACCTCTTGAAGATGAACTAAATGCATTTTGCATAATGACAGGAACGTGAACCTTTTGGGAGCCAGAGGCAGTATTTTATGGTTAGATCTAAAATGCTACCCAGTGTGTCATGTGTTCAGAGGCGGGGCTTTCAGAAAGTAATGAGACTTGGGGGTTGCTACACACATCAGTGGATGAATCATTTTAGGAGGCATAGTAGAAAGTGGAGTGGGCTCAGCTGGAGGAGGTAAGCCCCTGGGAATGAGGCTTGGGACTCTCTCTGTCTCTCTCTGTCTCTCTGTCTCTCTCTGTCTCTCTGTCTCTCTCTGCCTCTCTCTCTCTCTCACACTCATTCACTCCTTCTGCTTCCTGGCTACCATGGTTAAAGCAGATTTTATATACCATTCCCATGGTTCATGCCCTTTCTTCCCTGGAGCCAGATTATCATGGCCTGTAAACCCATGATCCCATGAAGTGAGCTGAAATAAAGCACTCCTTTAAATTGCGGTGTCAGATATTTTGTCTCAGAGACAAGAAACTGACTGATGCAGCCTTGTTCTTCTTAAGGAATACTATAATCTATTAAAATTAATAAGATTGGTCTTTATATTTTATTCATTTCTTAATGGTGTCATAACAAAGTAGCATAGCCTGTGTATCTTAAATAACAGAAATTCTTTTTTTCAAAGTTCTGAAGACTAGAATTCTAAAGCGAAGATTTCAAGAAGGTAGTTTCTCCTGAGACCTCTCTTCCGTCTTTATAAATGGCCATCTTTTCACACTGTCTACCCATGACTTTTTCTGTTTACCCATCTGTATCCTAATACCATTTCGTAAGGACATCAGTCATGTTGGACTAGCATCCATGCTCATAATGTAATTTTAACTTGATTGTTGCTTTAAAGACCCTTTATACAAATATAATCACTTTATGAGGGATTTACTCCTACTGATGAATTTTTGTGCGATACAACTTAGCCCATAACAATACTTTAACATTAATAATTCCTAGCAAATTGTATGAAAAAGCAAATAAGAACAACTATACACAGTGTTATAAAAATATATTAAAATACTAATTTTGGATAGTAACCAACAGGGTGTTAGTAATTTTATTATTTCAAATTTTTGACTTTATGTTTAGATAAATAAAATATAACAAGGTAAAACTCATTAAGTCTGAAAAAATGAGAAGTGGATAATCCCTATAAAAATTAAAACTAGAGATAGATATTAAATAAATAAATTCGAATGAATATACTATTAAATAACCCATAAAATATTTGAAGATAAATATGTTAAATTAAAATTAATTTTGTTTGGTTAGTGAATATTACTGGCTTAGTTCAAGAATATCCTCGAGGGTCTCATGCGTTCACTGGTGGCGCTTGTGGAAGGTGATTCAATGGGAGGACCATACTCAGCAGTAGAATCACCCAGTGGTAAACTCAACAACTGAGAGTGCTGTTGGAAGGAGGAGTCTTGACAGAAGGGACGCATGACTAAGGAAGAGTCCATCTCCCTTCCTGGGTCCTCCCTTCTTTCTCTGCAGTTGAGAAGTAAATAATAATGTTATATGTAAATAAGGATTAAAACGATTAAAACGAATAATTGATAGTTGGAAATAGGAATAAAAGGCCCAAAAGGGTAGGGGAAATGGGAGGGGAAGAAGGAAAAGGAAAAATTATGAGAAAAGAAGAAAATGGAAACGAAGTCTTGTAAATAGGGAAGGGTGGAGGAGGTAAAGGGCGCACAGGTAATGGGGAAAAAATAAGAACTAAGATACATCATGTACAGGTACAAACACCCAATGATAAATGCAAATGTATTGTATACCTAAAATGTACCGATAAAAGAATTTAAGCAATAATAATAAAAATAATAAAAATAATAATGTTACATGATCATAGAAGCACCAAGAGTTGAATTTGCTGCACTGCTTATGTCTTTCAAGAAAAAAAAAAGGCCACAAGCCAAGGCATTAACAAAGAAAACTTTGTGGTAATTTATTTATGAAGAAATTAATGCAAGTGGGAACTGGAACCTTTCTCAAGGCCACAGAGAAATGTAGAAAACCATCCTCAGCTGATTCACATAAGAGAGAATCCTTTATTTCCAAACCATTATGCTTGCTTCTAGGACATTGCCCAAATCTCAAAACAATAATTTTTTTTTCCTGTCCTTCTTTCTGTTTAATAATCTTTGAGACATTGTTATTTCACTGCTGTGAACCAGCCACATGCCAACACCGTAGGCCTTTTCCTTGAGCCTCTGATTATGCCTGAGTTGGAAGCTGTGTCTGTTTCAGCTTGGATCTTGTGGAACTGTCTCTGGGTATGCCATTATTCCCCTTTCTATTTTCCATTAACAACACATTTCTCAGCCCTTCCTCCTCCAATCCAAAACTGTTTAATTAGTCCAAATAAAGTGCAATGTATTATTGGTCTGGCCAAGACTCTTAAAGCAGAAAAAAAGTACCTATACTTATAAGAAAAATTAGAAATATTCCTTCTTAAACCTTCCAATATTAAATTTGTTTATATCCTAGAGACAATAGAGTTTCTTCCTTCCTCTTCTACCATACGTATAAAACAGGAAGTGTTTTTGTTTTAATTATTGTGGGTCTGATGATTAATGTAATCAGTGTCTTCCTTATTTACTGTCAAGCCAGGGGAGAGTACTTTGCCCGAATACCCTTTGTCTATTTCTTGACAGATGTAAGTAGAGTGTTATATATATAAAAATGTTTCCAGACTTCAAGCTTCTCAGACCATTTCTCAAAATATACCCTTAGAATGATTCCCAGTGTCAGACCTTACTCCAATCTAAATCTCTTATTGCTCATGTTTCTTTGTTGCACGATAATGGGCTGGATATGACCTGATAACCAGAGCATCAAGGATACAGTAAGTAAAATAATTCTCTGTACTAGTTATCATACAAAATTTGAGTTTGGAGATGAATATCGAGTCACTGAGGCTTAAACGGCTAGGTGCTCATAACATTTAAGTTTGGAATTCTTTAATCTTAAATCATATAGCCAATTGTAGTATAATTATGATGTTTAGGAATTTGTGAGTTTATTGCATTGTAGCTGTTGTTCAACCAGTAAAACAATTTCAACATCTTCTTTTAATAATAATTTGAAAATATCTTTCTGGTAAATCAAACTAAAGCATATGAACATTCTGAGAAAAATTATATTTATATATAGTTCATCAAGCTAGTGTTCTTAATGAAATGAATGATGGGCAGAACAACTAATTTTATTGTTAATCTTTCATTCTGACATCCCATACCATTTATTTTAATTATGATATTTCATGGGTATTATGAAACCTTCCAATGATATATCAATTCATGCATTTTTAATACAACAAATTGTGCTGAAAAGAGAACATTGCTTTTTAAATATTCTATAAGCTAAGCACATTTATATATAACAATATATTTTGCACAGGAAATCAATAATGTTTTACTTTCTTTTTCCATTTTTAAGCTAATATTTACAGTAGGTTTTAAGAGATCAAAATATAATTTAAAAACTATGTAACTAAATAATGCTACGTACATATACAGAATTAATTTTTATTGCTGTATGATTGTTATACTTATTAATTAAATTATATATTATCTTGATTAATTTCAAGATTTTCCTTTGAGGAAAAGATCAAATCAAACCATTCTTCTTGGGTAGTTTACATTCTTCTTGGGAAATAGGTACATATATAATAAGTATAGATTCTTTTTCTTTAAAATTCCTTTCATCTTCCCACTCACCTTCCTCTTCCTCTAACTCCTTTTTCCTCATTTTCATTCTTGTGGACATTATTTATCTTAGCTCGTGTTCATAACATGTAATGTTTACATTCACTGAAGTCATTAGTATCCTGTGCATAGCACATCATAATTCTACTTCCTTCTCCTTTTCCTCTCATCTTCCCTTGACCTAGTTCTCCTGGACCCCTTCTGTTTACAGAAGATCTATCCCTTGTTTCCTTCTATCCATCCTTTGTTATGTTCTTTGTACTTTTCCATACCCTAATGAGAGATACTATATGATACTTAAGCTTGTTTGTCTGATTTATTTCATTCAACATATTTTCTAATTGCAGCCATGTTCATATAAATATCTCAGAGTTGTCTTTCATTATAGCTGAGTAGTATTCTATTATGTATAGATACAACATTTTATCTATTCTTTGTTGGGGGGTATACAGACTGCTTCCAGGATTTAGCTATTATGAATTGTGCTGCCATAAACATTGCACATACTGCTATAGTATGATGTCTGTAATTCTTTGGGGAAGATACCTAAAAGGAGAATAGCTGGCTCATATAGAATTTTTAATTTTAGTTATTTGAGAAGTCTCCATACTGATTTCCATAGTAGTTGTGCCAGTTTACATTCCCATCAACAATGTAGGAAGGTTCTGTTTTCACTGAAGCTATGTCAGCATTTGTTATTTTTTGTCTTCTTCATAATTGTCACTCTTTCTGATATAAGATGAAACATTCACATTATTTTAATTTGCATTTCTCTAATAGTCAGAAATATTGAACTCATATATATCTGCGGCTCATTTTTCGGAGATGTCTGTTCAATCTGTTTATTTATTTTACCCATTTCTTGATAGGTGTTTTTTTTAAGTGGTCTTGTGTGTGTGTGTGTGTGTGTGTGTTCTTTAAATATTCTAGATATTATCCCTCGGTCTGTGAAATACCTGGCACTTTTTTTCCCGTTCTGTAGGTTGTCTCTTCACTCTAACCAATTGATTCTTTTTTTTTTTTTTTTTTGGTACCAGAGATCGAACTCAGGACCTTGCACTTGTGAGGCAGGTGGTGGAACCACTGAGCTAAATCCCTGGCCCCTACTAATTGATTCTTTTGCTGTAAAGAAGTCTGATATAATCCCATTTGTTGATTCTCTCTGTTATTTCTTATGCAGTTAGAGTTCTGTTTAAGAAATCCTTTCCTACACCTATGAATTTAAGTGTCTTACCTATCTTATCTCCCAATACATAGATTGAATATTTCTGTTTTAATGTTTAGGTCTTTGATCCTTTTTGATTTTAGTTTAGTACAAGAATGTGGTGAGTTATGGGTCCTATTTCAATCTTCTACAAACAGATATCCAATTTTCCCGGCACTATTTGTTGAATGGGCTATATTTCCCCCCACCCTGTACTTTTGGCCCCTTTTTCCAAAGGTCAAAAAACTGAATACCTGAAAATGTTTATGTATCATCTATTCTGTTCCATTGATTCACATATATGTTTTTGTATCTGTACCACAAGGTTTTTATCACTGTCGCTTTAGAGTTTAGCTTAAAACCTAGGTAAATCTTTACTGACACAATTCCAATTCACTGCACCTAAGATCTACAGAAATAATGAAATGTATAATTTTCAATTTTATTTAGATACATTAAGAGTTATAATTTACATGGCAAAACCACATTCTTGAGTTCATTGAGGTCTAAAACAAAGTATCAAATAAGTCTATCTTTTTAACTATGAAATTTGTAATAAAATATGGATGCACTGGTTGATACACTTTGGCTTCTATTTGGGGCCAAATACAATATATATTTTAAGAATGTTTATGTATCCCTATTATTTCTGCTGTTTAATGTTCTCTTCACACTAATTAATTTGCATAAAATAACATTCAAAACTCAGTATCCTCTTTTCAATCTGACCTATGTGGTTAATTACATGTTAAAGAAGAATTATTCAAAGTTAAGCAAGATACAAATCTTTCTATAAATTTTAATTGTGCTTTCTCTGTTTAACAAATATGAGGAAGATTGAAGCATTAAGAGATTAATAAGATATACTCTTCTTTATCTCTTTTTGAATTTCATCATTGGCTAGAAATTTCACAAGTATTAGTCTCTGAAGAATCAAGGTAGCCTTGTATCCCCATTCTGCTACTAATATTTGCATGTAAGTGCTTTTTCAGAGAAAATAAAAGCCATATTTTACTATGCTCCTTTTAATAGTATTATGTTTATTCCAGTTTTTTCCACTGGAAAAACTTGAGAATATCTGCTGCTTTTATGAATGACAAATCTAAAGATGGGGATACACTGGAAGTGAACATATGAGGCAACATGTAGATTCATTATAATTTATCTTCTCAAGTCAGACAGGAAAGTGGCTAGCACAGGAAGATATGCTCTATTTAAGTAGTCTTGTTTGGATTGGAAATGTACCTCAAAGACCCCTGTGCTCATAGGCAGGGTTTTGGGAGGTGATTGAACCATAAAGGCAAAATCAATTATTTGTAGTTGGGAAGTGTTGTCGGGTCTGAGCAGGACAATCAAAGGAAGTGAGCCAGAGGTTAGGTATGTCTTCTTTCCCTGTCCCTCGCTTCTATTTTTGTTTCCTGACCATCATGACAGCTGTTCTCCATCTAGTCCCTTCCACTATGCCATTTCTGCATGTAAGCCTGTGGAACATGGACTGGAATTTCTGCAACATGAACCAAAATAAAACTCTCCTGCCTTACTTAAGTGGTGGGTATTCGGTATTATTTCCAACCGACAATAAATTGACTGCAATAAACATTTTGCTATTATTCTCATAGAAAATTGTTTGTGGTCATTTTAAAAATAGTTTGGTTAGATATGAAGTTGTCATTTTTTGATTTCTCCTCAAAAATTTTACTCAATTTCTGATTTAAAGACATAGATAAAAATTCAATATTCCAAGATGTATATATACTAGATGGAATCCTATCTCCAAAGATATGCACATTCTTATACACAGACACTGCATATTCATTACCTTATATGGTGAAAAGGACTTTCCAGATATGATTAAATTAAAGATTGGGAGAATTAAAGTTAGAATTTACTGAATTACCAGCTGAAATTGTATAATCACAAAGGAGAGAGGGTATAGAGTCAGTGTGAAAAGGAGGTAGACAAGTAAGAGAAACATAGAAATTTTTTTTTTGTACCTGGGATCGAACTCGGGTCCTTGAGCTTGCGCATCAGGCGGCGAAACCACTGAGCTAAATCCCAGGCCTAAAACAGAAATTCTTGAAGCTGTTAGTCCACTAGATTTGCCCATGAAAGGGATTAGACCCCAGGAATACAGCCTTTTTAGAAACTAGAGAAGACAAAAAATTTATATATTCTTACCTAATACCATAATATTAACCCAGAGACTGATTTTAGTGCTTCTGACCTTAAAATCTATAAGAAACCATATTTGTGTGGTTTTGAGCCACTACTGTATTGTGACAATTTGCTAGAAAATAGAGATTATCATATCATGAAATATACCTTTTTTCCTCAAGCATGCATACTTGATCCATATTATAAATCATAAAAGACACATAATCAAATATCAAATACATCACATCAAAAATAGGTGATTGATTTGAAAAATCAGTGTGTGCTTCTGGAAATTAAAAATATTTTACCAAAGTATACTAAGGAAGACAGAAATCAAAGCTAAAATGCAAAAATTATTAAAATAGAACAAAAATAAAATATATATAAACTAAAAGTAATGCCAGGCAGTGAAAGCAGAATTTAAGAAAAAGTACATAACCTTAAACAGACTTTTAAAAAGTCTGAAAATATGAAAAATAATAATCTAAGTATTCAATTTAAGAACTTTCAAAAAATATCAAAGTTATAAAATTGGGGCAGAAAATACAAAATGAAAAAAAATGAAATAAAAATGAACAATGCAACAATACATACTTCAAGATCAACAAAAATTCCCATGAAAACATTTGTCAGATACTTGTAAGGCTGTTCAGAAAAGATCAATGAAAATGTACAGAAACTTTTTCCAAGGAGTATATGAACCTTTTGTTTTTCTCATTACAAGTTCCTATTCTTTGCCTAGTTTCCAGTTTGGTAAGATGAATTTTTGCTTATTACGCATAAATGTAAGTGTATTTTGAAAGACACATTTCTTTTGTCTTCATCTTCCTTTTATCCTCTCTAGGAAACTTTCTGTAAAGAAAATCTCCATCCTGTGCATTGAAGATAAAAATGAAAAAGGTCATTGTGATGTTAATTTTATCTATTAACTTGACAGGAGTAAGGGATACACCGATGCCTAATAAAATGTTGTTTCTGCTCTGAATGTTTCCATAAGAAATCAGTGTGTCAATTGGCAACCTGAGGAAAGAGGATCGCCCTCCCAGTATAAGTGCTTATACAGTAATTCTAAATGTTGGGCCGGGATGTAGCTAAGTGGTTCTGGCCCCTGCCTCACAAGCGCAAAGTGCAGAGTTTGATCCCCGGAACCAAAAACAAACAAACAAACAAAAAATGTAATTCTAAATGTGGAAGATCTGAATAAAGCAAAATGAAGAGGAAGAACTACATATGATATATAATTCCCTATTCTCTTTTACTTAAACTGATATAGCATCTTTTTCCTCTCATTCTCTGGCTTTCAGACTATGTGAAGAACTTACACCATGTAATCCTGTACTTAATTCTAAAGGGTCAGACTAAATTAGAACACTAGCTTTGTTCTTTCTCCAGCTTGCATTTGGCAGATCACAGGACTTCTAGCTCTCCAGAATCATGTAAGTCAATTTCTGTTTTGTGTGTGTGTGTGTGCGCGTGTGTGTGAGTTTGTGTTACTGATAATTTTTTCTTCAGAAAACCGTAACTAATTCAGTCAGTAATGAATCAAACTTATTCTTTACTTTAGACTGTCCTGTACCTGTTAAAAGGCACTTAGACTGGTTCATCAAGTCTCTTGATACCAATGATTGTGGCTTTGGCTTCTTGAACATTGAAGTATCTCTAAAGAGAGATAAACTTGAGTCACTTGTAGGAAAACAGGTGCACTTTGAGACCATAATGTTAAGTGAAATGAATCAGAGACAATAGAAAAACAAACTATAAATAAATCAATAGGCAAAATAAATGATACATAATACAAAAACAGGGAGCTAGATCTTTTTCATAAGGAAAAGTGAACAAGAGATAGAGGGAGGGAGGGAAGTGTGGGAAAGATGAAAGGAATTGAGATGTGTTTTGCATATGCACCAACTCCCACCGTGAGGAATCATTATGGACTGCAAACCTTCATAAATGAAAAAAATAAAATCATCATGAAAATTTAAAAAGAGGAATATAAAAGGAAAGGCAGGAAGAAAAGGGGAAAGAAAAATAAAGAATAGACGAAGTTAAGACAAAACAATATCCAACATGCTAATTAATTGAGAAAATAAGGACAAAGTATACAACAGTATTGCTATGGAAATATGTCACATCATCCGAATAAAATAAGGTAACAAATAAAACTTATATTAAGAGAAAGAAAGGTTAGTGCCTTGCTTATGTTAATTTGGAATAAAACTCAGAAATATGTAATATAGCATCAAAAATAAAATAAAATGTAACGGAGCTATTACAAAAACAGAAAAAAAAAACCTTACTTTCTTTTCATTAGCTCTTTAAGATTCTTCTTCCAAAATGGAAAGGATACAAATATTGTATTACAGATTTTTGATATAGCTGACAATATCTGCATGTAAATGAATATATTTAAACTACATGAATTCTTAAGTACCATTTTTGTATATAGTGCATAAATATAGCTCAGTGGTAGTCTATCTGTAAAGTAACCTAGAAAGTCAAACAGTTATCTTAAAACACCTTTTTAAAAGTATTGGCTCTTGGAGCCAGATGTGGTGGTCCACACCTGTATTCCTGGCACTCAGAAGGTTGAAGTGGGAGGATTGTCAGGAGTTTGAGGACAATCTGGGATACACAGTGAGTTTAAGGACAGTCTGAACTATATAACAAGAGCCTGTCTCAAAAAAAGACAAAGCCAAAAAACAAAGGATTGGTTGTATATATCAATAAAATATCAAATGGCATATCTAGGCCTAGGCTATAAACCTGTAGACATTATGAAATCCCTATTTTTTATCTTAAAATGGTACTTGAAATTATATAAAACATAAGTCATAAATAATGAAAGTATACATACTTTAAGTGAATGGCTGTTTTGTGACATGTACACTCTGTTTTGTATATGGCATTGATTTTTAAATCTAAATAGTAAACTAAATTTAATATTACTTCTATAAAATATTAGTATATGTACAAGAATTGTGTTTATATATTTCTTACACTTTAACATAATTTTTACAATTTTGAAGTACATTGTTAAATAGCATGCTTTATCGTATTTATCAGAAAAATACATACAAATTATTTCTCTAAGATAAATACTAAGTATACTTTCTCATGGGAAATTCATTTACTTCATTTTGATTGCTTAAAATTCCACTGATACTACACTGTATTTTAACACATTTTTCCCTAATTTTAACATTTGAACCAAGCCTTTACTCCAAGGAGATATCTATATCTATATCTATAGATATATCTATAGATATATTTATATATTTTTGTAGTAACATTTAAATCTACACAAATCCTGTGAAAACTAGAGATACCATAAGTAATATTTTATTTATCTATAAGTAAATCATTTCCCTGATAATATAAGTTTTGATTTACAAAAAGTTTTTTAAATGCTAAAAATAAAAAACTGCTTTTTGATAATTTTTCCAACACAAGATAATCATTCATTTATTAAATTCTTAAATACACAATAATAAATATAAAAATCTCCATGACTTTGACTGCCACATAATTTCTTAATGTATCTTCTTTGAAAAGAATTCTGTAATCTGATCATATTATATTAGGGAAATAAAAAAGGGCTTTTGTATAAAAGGAGAAAGAGAGAGATCTTTGTCTTAAGTTTCTCTACATCAACTCTCTCCAAAGATTTTTGTAAGTTTATAAATTATATTTTCTTATTTTGTACTACTTTAAAAATGACAAAATATGTTTTTGACTACACCTACAATAAAAATAAAAATAAAGTTGTGTAGTTTCTATCACATTTAGTAGTTTAACTAATTTTAAGAGAAATTGCCCATGATACATTTACACAATCTCTATGATTTTTTCAACTCTACCTGTCCTTCACCAGACAATTGACTGGGAGCTTTAAACTGACTGTGGATTTGTCATCTACCAATGGGCTCCACTGATTTCAAACAGGAGAAGCATCCCATTGTTCAGAATTGTGCTTCTTCACACACGTGGCATTTTCCCACTCTCTAGATGGATTGTTCGAGTTGTATCAAAGAGAAGCAATTCATCTATGACAAGTCAAGATCCACAATAGAGTTAAGACTCACACTACCTGCCTGGAATCCAATAAGAAAGGTTGGGTTTATTCTTCATAGAGAGAACAAAGGAAGTAACTGACCCATGAAATGAGAAATGTAGCTGAATAACTTCTGGATGTGAAAGGATAAAAATTATTGACTGGGTTATCACACAACTTTGAAGCACATAATAATATGTTGCAGCAAGGGAAATGCAACATTCAAAATCCAAGATCTCATCAGAAAATTGTGGAAAAAAATTTATAGACTGTCAATATAATTAAAATGGAAATTTTATTAAGCTTTTCATAAAAAGAAATATTTCTTTACATATTTATTATTTATCAGAGACATACATCTATATAATACCTATCTTAACCAGAATGACTGTGTATGTACATGAGTAGATCAATGCTAATGAAAATAATCACCCTTGAGTGTTTTAAATATGTGAATTTTTCTGTATGTTTATCCCTTTCCATGAATAAAAAATATTAATAATATCCATAGTGTAAACACATCTATTTCTTTCAAATTATTCATGAATTCCTCTATACTTACAAACTTTTTAATTCTTCAGAAAAACTTTGTACAAGATATATCATTTTATCCACAGGTTACGGATAAGGAACCAGGAATATATTTGAAAAACTTTACTCAGGTCTCCAAATTGGTAATCTGTCAAGAAACTTTTCAGACCCTGGAGATTTATACTACATGATTTAAACATTTTCACAGTGACTCTTTTTATTGACAGCTAAAGACTATTTTGTTCTGCTACTGAAACTTCTAGCCCCACTGCACACTTCTTTTTAAAATTTAATTTTAGCAAAAGGAAGCTGCTAAGCCAGTTGAGCCAGAAACCACTATTTTTAATATCTAATCACTGTCAAATTCTAATCAGGTTCCTCATCTTTCACCATTTCCCAGATGATGTCAGATTACCTGGCCTTCCTTTAGGAAAACTCCTGTCAGACTGGGTTGGTCAGAATGTCCCTTATGTTTGTGGTTTCCTTAATAACATTTCGTCTATGGACACCACATAGTGTTCTCCTTTAAGTTTGTATTTTCCCATGCTGTATTTAAAATTGCATTAACTTCGTCTCCTACTGTAGAACACAACTACAGTGCTCCCTTTACTTATCACCGTGGTTTTAAATAAAATATTGATTTATGCATTTAAAAGCATCGTTTAATACTTTTTAAACACTACAGCAACTTCTTGGATCTAAATGAAAAATATTTAGTCTACAAGCATACCAATAAAATTATCTTCACTCTAAACTTTAAAAATACATACTACTGAAACTACTTGGGTATGGTTGAATTGTGTGCCCCCCTGCCCCGCCTTGCCCCGTCCAGAGGTTCACATATTAAAGTCTTTGTCCACAGCATGAAGCCACTGTGAAGTGATAAAATCTTTTAGGTGTGTTTAGGAGTAGCTGGGGTTGTTGGAGCAATCATTTCAGAAGATAATTCTATGCCAGTGAGTTGGTGAGTCCCTAAGCTTGACTCCATTTTGCTGTCTCTTCCCTTTGTTTTAGATCTAATGTACTTGCTCCATAAAAGGTTCCTGACTGAAAATTCTACTGTGAAGTGAAGCAACCAAGAGGCAGCTGTCTCCCTGAAGCCTTGGTTACCCCACTGGGACGTTGAGAAGTTTTCTTAAGCAGTATTCGTGTGTGTGTGCGTGTGTGTGTGTGTGTGTGTGTGTGTGTGTGTAGTAACACCAAGGTGATTAATAGAAGCTCCAACTTTTTGTCACTAAGTATTTGTGTGGAGAAATAAAGTGAAACTGCATAAATGATTGAATAAATAACCCTAAAAAAGGAAGATTAATCTTATTTTCAATAAATCATGGAACTCATAAATCTACGTAACATTCCTCTCCATGTTTGGACAGCTCTTAAAGTTAGAATATCAGTTGCTTATTTTGAAGATTTTGCTCCTACAATTCAGCTTGATAATCACAATTCTCTTCTCTTTTTTTAATTTTTCATATGATACTTTAAAAATTTATAAAAGGATCTAGGTTTTTATTTTCAATGTGAATTTCCACAGTTTATCATTATACTGTATGACTATGCTGCTCTTATGAGTATGAAGAACAGATTTGTAAATGTTTTTGTTGTACTTTTTGCTCCAAAAATAGATTCTGTTAGACAGTTTCTCGTGATGAGCATATAGGACATAGATTTCTGACTCACACTTTGTAAATGCTCAGGTAATAGTAGACACTAACTAAAAAAATCCTACTCTAGTTATATCAATGTATACACGGAATAGCAGAGTATTTGATTCACAATCTTTGAACATTCTCACAGACAGTACTTGGTTTGACTTTTATTAAAGCCTTTTTGTGGCACAGATTAGGGAAGGAACCATATTTTATGTTTAATGTACTTTTCTTCTAGACACTGAATAACTTTTAATATTTTTATTAATCATTTTGAAATCCTATTCAATAAAGTGTTCCAAGTACTTACGTATAAGATTTTCTTCCTTTTTACTTAATTTGTAAGAGTTCTTTGGATATGTTATATATAGATCCTTTATCAAGTGTATGTATTGCAATTATCTCTCTTCTAATGATATAATTAATGTAAAATAATCTTAATCTGCTTATAGAACAATACATGTTTGCTCTTTAGAAAGCTTTTTGTCCTTTTAAAATATCTGTCTACTCCAGTTTAACTTATTGAAAGCAATATTAATGAATATAGATAGTTGTAAAATTTTATTATGTCATATAACTTTAAAGCAGTTTATAAATTGTTGATGCTACAAAATTTTTTCAAAAGCATTCATTCAGTACCTGATTATTTACCATTATCAATTTCCAAGTTTGAGTTAAGACAGCATTTTATCATAAAAAGGTTACAAAAATGTGTCTTCCCTTTTATAACAGTATTTCAGCCTTTTAACTTTGAAGTATTTAGAAATATTCAATATTAAAATAAAATAGTAAAGAAAATCAGAAATTAGAAGAAAGATATCTACTTTCCCTTTAACTTCATGATTCAGATATGATCTTTTCAAAATAGAACAATGTTTGTGCCTCTTCAAATCTCTTTAATAACTAAAGCAACTTGGGCTAGTTTATTTCATCCACCTGTGAAATAGTTTATTGAATTGAGTACATAGTAAGTATTAAATTCTTTTAAACTCTATAGTGTATACCTTACTGAGATTTGTGAAATGTGATTAAGAGTCAATGTGATTAGTTTAAAAATTCCCAACTGTAGCTTTATTTTTAAATTAAAGAGGGATATTTTCAAATCATGTGCTTCTAAAATTACATATAAAGGCCAATAAAATATGACCTCTTAAGCTTGCACTCTTTCTAAGAAGAGTTTAGTCAGTCATTGTTATGAAAAATCTGGATTAAAATAAATGTGTACATGGGTGTGTTTATTTTTCAAAAGTGTCAGTTTACACCACCTAGTTTATAGTGTGCAAGATTTGCCCATACACATTAAGAACTGCTGTCCTTGAACAATTATTCTTACAAAAATAATGTTAAAAATTTTTCCCACAAGGTATGAATTGCTATTATTTCTCTACCTGTTTATGATAACTTTCCAGGTGGCATGATTTTATATTTCCCATTTGTATTCCAAGAGGGAAACATTTATACAGAGTGATAAATAGTAAGAAATGACAAACAGCATTTATCAATTAAATCTTCAATATTTTAGATTTCTGAGTTTCTTAAAACTAAAAGCCGCTATAATTTCTGAATATCTAGTATTATTGAACCTTTTTCTACATATTTAAAGCAAATTGAATTATTAAAATGGAAAATGCATCTACTAATACTGGTTAGATAAATATCATTTTATTTGTTTATGTTCTCAATTTGTGATGGGTAGCCCTAAAATACAGTATATGGAAAGACAGCAGTGAAACAAGGGAAAGATTAACTAAATCCTAACTTTGATTGTAATCCATGTATATATAATTGGTTTTCAAATAATAAAAATAAGCAATGTACCTTTGTAAGGCAAAATGTTGAAAATTTAGAAAGCTGAATACAGGGTTTATAGTCAATTTTTAATTTCAAAAGAGTGATAAAATTAAATATATTTTTATAAACATATAAACTGTTTTAACAATCTTGTCATTGCTGAGACAAAGTACCTGACATACAACTAAAAGTAGGAAAGGTTATTTTTGATTCATTTTTCAGAGTTTTGTGTCCATAGTTGGCTGGTTCCACTGCTTTGGAACTGGCAAAGAAGAAAATGATGGCAGGAGACATGGCAGAAGAAAGCTTCTCATCTCGTGGTAGCCTGGAAGCACTGAAAAAAGGAAAGAGATCGATCAGAGGTGGAGATGCGATAAATACTTCAAAGATACTTCCTCAGTGCCTCAAACTCCATCCATGTCCTGATAAACCATTCAGTTAAGTTCTTAGTGGATTAACATTGTCCATCATGAAGTTATCATCTCTGTATGCCCCTCCTGTTAATACTGCTGCCTTGGTGATCAAGCTGTCAATACCTGAGTCTTTGGGAGGCACTTCGCATTTATACCATGATACTATCTGTAAAAAAAATAAATACATTATGTTATCAAATAAAAATCTTTTGTGAAAAATCACGCTGTAAAATGTAAAGTCTATGACTAATAACATTCAATGTGTGGAGGAAAGGAATGTACATGTGCCAATTTGCTACAGTGAATGCAGTCATTATGTACCGCAAACATGTACTAATTAAAGACAAAAAATAGTGGGGAATGTCATCAATACATCATGAAAATCATATCTAAATAATTTATATAGACTTTTTCAAACCTATAGTTTGAGTGTTCTATGAATTAAAGAAATGTCATGGGCATATTTGTTCTTTATAATTTGTTTTTATAACACTTGGCATGTTTATCATTGTTTCACAGAATTATAAATTACATATCAATATCATACTAAATAGATTGTATAAGAAAACCTATGGTTGAATAAACCAAACTTATATCTGCCCTAAGACACATTGGACTAGTGAAGAACTTAGTATCCCATAAAATGTGGATGTAATTAAATGATAATTTGTTTCTATGATAAGTGTTATTAAAAATATGTGCAGATATATAAAAATGTATAATTGGTTTTGTAAGGTTGGAGTTTTCCTGTCATAAAAGATTGTAAATATATTTTAAGGAAAATTGCTAAAGATCTAAAGGTGTTATAGAGATCCTTGCCCAACAGGGCATAAAGTTCTGGAAGTGGATTTCCAACACAGTTCAAATCACCAAGGACTGGCCAAGAAACACAGCAAAAATTCCTGTCAACAGAGCACTAAGCAGTTCTCTTTGCTGCCTATTTTTTTCAAGGATAGATGCTCTGAATATGGACAGAAAATAGTAAAATTTTGATTGTAAAATATAAATATATTCTGGGACTGAGTGTGGAGATTTTCAGAGGAAATATGTGGGTGGTGTTCTTGAAAATAGTTTAAATCAGTAAAATGTGTCATGTTGTCAAACAATTGACATCAGTTATCAATTTTAGGGGAAGGGTGTTATTGCTCTAGTAAGCAGAGTCCCAGGGGATTCATATTTGTGCTTCTGCAACATCAAAAAAGGCATGAGTCATGCAGGTTCTGAATGAAACAACCTTTTACATATTTTAATCAGTGTTAATTAATATTGTGGGGACCAGCTTCAGTAGCATGCATGGACACCGATGCTCTTCCCACCGCTGACACAAGGTGATGATCTATGTGAACCATCTCATACTTCAGGTGAAGGACCACACTCTCTCTCTGGCATAGTGGTTATAGCAATGGGGTTACAGAGGTGTTAAGATCCTCCAACTGAGCAAAGAACATCATGAAAAAGAAAATGGTATTCAACAAAAGGCAATAAGCCCAGCATAGATCCTGAGGACTCTTTATGTAAATGAAGTGCTCCAGCCTCAAGATCCATTCTTACATACCTGAAAGGACAATTAAAATTCTGCATAGGTGCAACTGCCTTTCTTAACATCCATGTAATTGCTTTCCAAAGACCCTCCTACAGGAGTCTTTTTTCATAATTTCTGTCAGCCTTTGTTTCACATTTAAAAAGTCTGCTCGTTAGGGTTATAAACAGTGTTAGAGAATTGTTGAAAGGTAGATTCTATATGAGTTCAATATTTAGTGTTTTAAACTGTAACTGTTGGGCTGAGAATTGCCTATTTTGTAGGTATTATGTGTGATCATCATTTTCTTTATAATATAAAATTTCAATAAATCAATTTCATTAAATCAATTACATTTCAGTAAGGCTAATATAGGCTGAACTGTACTTCTGTGGAGAAACATGTATTTATCAGGTAAAAAAATAAAATGATCATAATGTTCATAATTTTAAGGTAATTTACCAAAACTGACCAATATGTGATTATGAATATCTGTTTATAGCTTAATACATCTAGAAGTCTTATTAACTTACCTTAAATTCCTTTTTAGGAAAGTAAATTAGTGATGTGAAAGATTCTAGCTAGATAGTCTTCATGAAAATATCAAATAACCCTACTCATACATTAATGAGTATTGTGGGAAACAGAGTTTGCCTACAATACATATTGTGAATTTGCAAGTTTGTTTAAGTTATGTTAATGTAATATTTCAAAAAGATTTGAACCTAGAAGTTTAAGAGTACCTATCAGTTAACAGGTTCAAATGAAATATTTTTTCACTAATAATAAATATTCTCAATAGGTTCATTGGTTGCTATTGGTTCAAATGTAGCCTGGATTTGAGAAGATAAATATGGCATTGTGAGCAATTATTCTGAAGGTGGAATGAGGGACTTATTCTCCAGCCAAGAGAGGAAAATTCTTTTGATAGGTAACTAAAAAGTAGAACTGATATTGAGTTCACGTAGAGGTAGTGGATAGGAAAACAATTCATGAACACTGCTGAAACATGTTACTGCTACGCATTAGACTCCAATGCCTTTTGGACAGCAAGAATGAAGACCAGACTTTTCTCTGTAAAGAGGATGTACAGAGCACAATGGAGGACAACACCTTAATCTTATAAAGAGTAAAAATAATTTGCAGAAAGCTGCAATCGCAAACTTCTGGAGCTTTGAACAACTTAGATTGTATGAATTTGGACAGATAAGGCTGAATGGGTAGACATAGCTAAGGAAAAAATAGGATGCCTTGGTAGAAAATTAACTATCACAGTTTATGCACAAAAAAGTATAGAGAGCAAGGAAAATGTCCATGATTCCACAGGGTTCATTTATGGGTAATATTATTTTGGCCTCTGTCTCAGTCCATTCTTTATTACTGTAACTTAATGTCACAGGGTGGGTTATTTATCAATAAAAGAATTTCTTTGGGCTTGCAGTTTTCTATTTGGAGTTCAAATCTGGCAGCTGCATCTCATGACTTCCTCCTTGTGGGGAGTCACTCTCTCCAGTGCTCCAAGTCAGTGCAGGGATCACATGGTAAGAACCAATGTCCCTTCCTGGGTAGCCACAGTCCCAGTGGATTAGAAACCTTTTTAAAAGCTTTATTTAACCTTAATTACCTTCCAGTATTTCAAATCCAGGTCCAGCAGTCAAATTATATTTTCATCCTTTTAAAACCTAACAATGAGCTAATAATAGGGAAAAATTCCAAGATGAGTTTTAGTGGGAACATTCAAACTAGAGAAGTCTCATATTTGGTTGTCCTTTCAAGCTTTTTTTTTCTTAAGATATTTTCATATAATCAAGAAAATTATAATTAAAGTATTTTAAAGTTTTAATGTTTTAGTTTGTTATACTGGCACATATGTACACACTCATTACTGTGTTGTGTAGACACAATAATGATAAGATCAATTCTGAAGAGAATGCTTACTGTTTCTGGAAAGGAGTTTGTATGAATACTGTTATCTGTTGATTTAACCATAAAAATTTCAAGAGTACTGTGTGACTTACCAAGTTCTATTCTTTTAAAAACTTATGTAATATTCATTCTCATTTTTTAGATAAAACGGAGATAAAGAAAGGTAGAAGAGGGCCAGGGATTAGCTCAGTGGTTCAGCGGCCTGCCTCACAAGCTCAAGGTCCCAAGTTCGATCCCTAGTACCAAAAAACTAAAAAGAAGAAAGAGGTAGAAGAGTTTTCCATGCTTTCACATTGAGCTAGTGAAGACAGATTCAAAATCCATACCCTTATAATTGACTCTTTGTCAAGGTTATAATCTCCATCCTTTTTTATGATTTTCATATAATACATTCACTTCTAGAAATCATATTTATAAGTTTTATTATCAATATTAATTACACAAGTTATGTTCATGATGAAATATTTTCTATTATCTCAAATGTTTGCATAAATAGAAAAAACACCTTGGAAACATATGGCTGACAGCTGCTGCTGAGTAACAGGATTACAGTGGGTTTTATTTTTTATATATTTACGCACTTCCTATATCTTTTATCTAATGACAGTATATTCCTTCATAAGGATCAAAAAGCAAAAAATGGTTTTATCCATTGTTTTATGGCTTAGTTTAGCCTAGCTAAAATATTAATTATCTTTGATAACTGCACAAAGGAAAGCAGCAACCTTTGAAGCTTTCCATTATTTTCACGAAGTAGTTTATAACACCAAGAACAGAATGTCTCATGTAAATAAGCTGAGTAAAGGTTACTGAGAGATAATTTTGCTGCAACAGATAGTGCTGGCCAGTTGGACATTAAATGCGGGATTTCAGATTGTTCTACATTGCAAGAGCCAAATCTTACTCAGTTGAAGGAAACTTTACAAAAATATATATATTCTGTTTTGGAATGACCCTTCATCAATTAGTTAAAAGACATTTATAAAGTTATTTTTGAAGTATGATAATAGCTTCAGTTTGTTTCAAATAACAAATGATTTTTTGCTTCCATGATTCACTTTCCTGATAATCATATTGCTATTTTGCATGGCGAAACATTATATCTGTAAGCAACTTCTAATTTTTCCAGATTCTTATAAATATTCTATTAATTATAGAGAACTAATATTATTCTGTATGACTTCATGAATAAAGCATCATTCAGGGTAACTCGAAAGGATTAATTGTTGTGGAATTTAAGTTGACTTGTTCAAAATTAGATGCATAATACTCATCAAATTCTGATCATATAGTTCTACTCAGCAAGTGTGTATGAGTAATAATCCAAAGACAATCCTACTCTTTTCCGGGAGATATTCCACTATAAATTTAGCTAAAACACATATTATATACATTAGCAAGTCTGTATTAATATATTTAAAATGTTGTTAAATTTACACATGATTATAATGAGTTAGAATTTGTAGCTTACAAATTACAGCTATGAAATACGTGCACTTGGTTAAACTGTACACTAAAATAGGCCTAATTACTCTGGCCTACAGAGTAAACAATGACAACTACATTCTGTAAAGTACCCTCAGTGTTGAAAGATTGCATGACTTATACCTCATTTGTGATATAATCTTTCTTGAGTAAGTAGAATACCAAGTATGTATTTTATACATTTTCTTGGCTTTATGTTTTGTTTTAAACCATTCTAGAAACTTATTAAGGTTCATAATGTATCAGTCGACTATGTGTACAACGCCTAGTTCATGAGAAGACCTGCACTGTTTAATTCCACATAGCAGGTGAGCCTAGAAACCCCAGATGATATCTTCATTAAACTTCGACAGAATGATCAATTCTTACTACCACATACTTGAAAATGTTAGGTATAATAAAATATATGTCTTCAGTCATTATAAAATGTATATCTTCAGTCATTGGCCTCAACAGCCAATTCTGAAATTGTTCCAGTAAAAGATTGAGCCATAAAAACCTAAAGTATTTCACGTTGACACCATGGTTTACTGAAATAATTTCTGAGAGCAGTGAAGGCCATAAAATAGTAAAGAAATGGTTACTGAAGAGAGGTAAAAAAGGCAATCATTGTTTAACAGTAATGAAACGATTAACAAAACTTAACTAGAAAGTTTGAAAACCAGTAATTTTTATGAATTGCATGGAGGAAGAACTGGAGTTCTGCCGTGGGCCAAGCCTGAGGATGGCCCTTTCTCCTCCCTCCTCCCTTTATCCTCCACAGATTGGAGTGTCAGACAGTCTGTTTGACTCCTATTGTAGAACCTGGATGGCACAGCCCCAGGAGCCAATTACATTGTATCCTTCCCTGTTCCCTTCCCGCGCATGCCCTGCCACGCTATGTTCTGCCTAGGCCACATAGGCCACACAGCAATTTGCTCCACCTATCTTCCTGTTTGCCTTCCACTATAAATAAAGAGCGCGTGGTGCTCCAGGCGGCCCACAGCTCCCGACAAACTGTGGTTCTACCTGGTCTCACCTTTCAACTATAATCTTGGTATGTATCCTTCTTTCTTCGTCTTGTCATCATTTCCTCATCTCTCACCACTTTCCCCAGCTTCAGACCCTACGCTGTGCTGGTCACAGCAGAGTTTTACTAGTAGGAATCTTCAGATAAAATACTGAAAATGTCAGCTAATTATTCCTAGCTGTATCTGATAGTTGCAATGAAGAAAGGAGCCTGACTGCAGTGAACAATCTGTGTGTGTGTGTGTGTGTGTGTGTGTGTGTCTCTATATCTCTGTGTTGAGAACAGAGAGAGAGAGAGAGAGAGAGAGAGAGAGAGGGAGAGTCTGCTCCTGTTAGATTAGAAAACAGGTTATTTGCAGTTTCCCAATATGTCCTCAAGGACAGAAAAAAATTTCTTAACATTTAATTAGAAAACCACTTAACATAATGCCTTAGTGTACAGTAATAGAACCTCAGTTAGTGATTATTAAAGACATTAAAGTGATGAGCCCAGACTTTAGTTCTTTAACTACAAAAGATTAAAGAGGAAAGCAGACTGGATGAATAATTTTTGAAGTCTCTTCAAATATATCAGACAGGATTCTTGCCAGAGACTAGAATGATTGCTTGGTTTTTCATTTTAGCCCTGTCTCTTCTAAAGTTTTATCCATTCATTCAGTCATAGACTGTCTCTCAATAGACTTTTATTAGGACATTCTAGTACAAAGTGGTCAGGAAAGAAAAACATGTAAAATTCAAAAGCTTGCTATTATGTTCAGTGCCTTCAGAAAAAGGAGACAATCATGCAATAAATGCTGACTGAAAAAACTGTCTAGCTGTGCTTCTGAAGGTCAGAGGAGAGCTAAATCATATCTTCAATGCCATTGGTGAATATTCCACCACATTCTATGGCAAACTAAAATACAGAAAGAATTTTTGGTTAATTTTTAAAACTTTGCCTTGTACCTAAACAGATAGTTTTAACTTAAAAATAAATATTTCATAGAGAGAATAACATCTATATTTTAATAGTAATAAAATGTATGAATTGCCTACATGATAACCATAGTTCTAAGCATGTTTGCACATGTTAAAGTAATAGTCTGCTGATGGATTTCTTAAATACCTACTGATATTGCCATTATATAAATTAGAAAACTGAAGGAGAGAGGCAATAAACTTGAGAAAAGAAAATAGAGTGAAAAATCTTTAACCAGTCAAGATTTCAGAGTCCTTCCAGAAGATGACTGACTTAACACTATTTCATTTTTAGTCAGCATTGTGTACTTGTCCTGTACACAATAAAACCCTACTAAATGTTTTGATCATGGATAGAACACTAGAATATTTACATCAAGAATAACTGAGTGATTCTGGGAAGTTAAAGAAAGCAATCACGAGAATTTGCATTATCAATGAAAAATTCTGTATACTTTACTTACTTTGTTTTTCTTTTTTTACAGTTCTAACAATATGGTAATTCCCTACAATTTCCAGTTATGGGATTGGAAGAAATAAGTACATAATGGCACAACTACCCAAATGGTGAATCCTAAAGAGAAAGAGTTCATGAAGAAGGAAAAGGCTCAGTCTTGGAAATGTTTTTGAAGAGTTTTGAAATTTCCAGGCTATAATCTTTGAAAACACAAAAAAGCAGAGATAATAAACCAATGCACCAGGCAGGAGTATTTCGGCTCTAGTTGCATTTCACAATCTGCAAGAAGTAAATAAAAGACTGAAAGAATGACGGGACAAAAATTGAATTGCATAGTCTTTAGGGTAGGATCCTAAAGAAAGCCATTCATTCCCTAAACCAGGACCACAGTAGTTTGGAATGTAAGTTGACCGGAAGGACTGAGTAATGAAACTGCCAGAGGTTGCTACTGCTCTACTTACTGAGTGTTGGAGTTTTCTTTGATGAAAATTTTAATTAAAAATTCAATTAATGTTTTATAAATGAGTTTTAAAACTTTTTCTAAGTAGTGTTTTTCAAGTAGTAAGTTTCACCTAAATTTTCAAGTGTGTGGGCAGAATTTTATTTATAGTATCCTTCATTGTTCACTTGTTCGCTCTAATATCTATACTAGCATATTTTATTTTATTCATAATAATGATAATTTACATTATTTTCCCTTGATTGATATTGGATAGGTTTTATCATTATTTTCATGATGTTACTGCAGAAAAATTTTGCTTTTGTGATATTCTCTATAGAAGATATATTTTCTAAGTCAAGCTTTTTTCCTATCAGAAAAAAAAAAGTTTTCTACCTTTTTGGGACAAAATTTCCATTAATATTTCTGGTATTTGAGTTTAATGATTGGATCATTGATCTGTAAACTTTGTTCTAATGTAGGCATTCAATGCTGCAAATTTCTTTCACTTATTCCTTTACTTAAAATATTGCTCGATATATACAAAATTCTATTACTAAATTATGAGAGAAATGTGGCTGTGACATCTGTCACCATATTGATCACCAAAATATGTTTGACTGATCTGGCTAACTAGATTTTCACTTCTAGATTTTTCACTTCACTTTCCATGAGTCCACCTACATTCTGCCAAAAGGTCCACAGTCAGTATAAGAGGATCAAACTTCCCTGTTAAACGGAGACTGTTGTTTCATTGAGGATATAAAAATAGCTGCTAGAACATTTGCTAGGACCTCTAAAAAAATCCAGTTATTGCATTTATTTGGTGAAATAAACATTTAGTAATCATAAAATAGCTCTATTTACTTTTAGGAATTTTTTTCTGAAGAACTCTATGTTTGGTGATAAATTATGACAGTTGTTTTAAATACAAACTGTTTTTATATGTTTACTTTGAAATTTCAGGTGTTGTTTCACATACTATTTGTACTTTAAGCAGGGTATAGTTGGATTGATTATTAATCTAGCTTCATAAACTAATAGATTTTGAGTGCAGTATGTATTTAATCCTTAAAAGAGTTACATACTTTTGTTTAGGTCTATTTTCTCATTGTTATCTGTTTGTCCACTTTGACTCATTTTTTTGAGGCAGTTTGCTGGTTTTGTTTGTCAGCTTTTCTTTTCTTTTGTTTGGTTTATTTCTTCTTTTATTTTTCTGTATTAATCAGGTATTTTATTTGATTTTTATCCTTTACTAATGTTCATATTTTTTCATTAAGTTTATTGGTACATTTTAGGTATACAATGCAATTACATTCATGGTTGGGATCCTGTATCTTTACATGATGTGTCTTGGTTCTTATTTTTTCCCCATTTCCCTACCCTCCCTTCACCCCCTCCACCCTTCCCTATTTACAATGACTTTGTTTCCATTTTTTCTTTTTCTCATATTTTTTCTTTTCCCTTCTTTTCTTCCCCCTACCCTTTCCACTTCCCTTACTCCTTTAGATTTTCAATGAACCCCATACATCATTAAATGTCCATGTTGCAATTAAATTTTATTTGAAATGTTTTCTTAACAAAAAGTGCAATGAACCATGTCTATTTCATCATACTTGTTTTCCACTGTTGTTATGTTTTACTTCTAACCTTGATATAGTCCCTGTGAGACATCACTATTTAAAATTTACATAGCTAACTGTTATGTTTCTCACTCAAAATTCACTGTTTCCTGATTGGTTTATTCTTTATGATTCCTCATTTTACATAGTGAATTTTTTTAACTGGAAAAACATTGTTTCCACTCCCTGTAATAAATAAATATGCATACTGGTAATGAAGTCTTTCAGGTTTGTTAGTCCTAAAATAGCCTTTACCTCATAGAATTCTGTTCCTCTCCCACTTACGATTCTAAATATATTACCTTATTTTCTTCTGTCATCTGCTGTTTCTGTTAAAGCCTTGTTTTCTTTGCTAGAGTTTTAATTTTTTTCGTTATCTTAGATTTTTCAACAGCTTTATAAAATTCATATTGTTCCTAAGGGTAATTTTTTTCTTTTGTTGTTGTTCTTTTTGCAGTTGTTGACCTTCTTGGAATTGGTAAATTTTAAAGAACATAGAAAAGAACTCCGTTATTCCTCCAAATATGACTTTTGTCTCATTGTCTCTCTTCCTTTCCACTGGAAATCGAATTCCAAAAAAGTTACATTTCTTTCTTTTTGTTAACATTTTCTTCTCTTTTGTTCTTTTTTTCATAATTTTTCTTTATTTTGAACATTTTCATTTGAGTGTTCATTGTTTTATTGACTATTTGCTTTGCTATGTCAAGTTTGTTGTTACATCCTCTGTGATGGTAAGTTTGTGTGTCAACTTGAGTGGCTTCTGATATGCCCAGAGACTAGGTGAAACACACTTGTGAATGTGTATGACTAGGTTATAGAGGCAAACACTGGGTACAGAACTGATCTGTTGTCACTTCTTCTCCAGTGCTGGTCCTGTGTTCTTCTTACTAGCTCCAAAGAACTGGGTATCTTCACTCTACCATGTCCTTCCAACATATGGTTTCTGTAGTGATGACAGTCAAACATGGACTGACTGTCCTGAGGATATTAAGCACATTAAGGCTCTCTTCCTTTAAATTATGGATGTCCAGACTGTGTCCCACTTATGAGAAACTAATATTGATCATTGGTACCAGGCAATGGGATCATTGCTTTAGCTGTACCTGATCATATGATTTAGTAGCATTTGGCATTGGCTTTTAGAAAGTTTTCAGAAAAATTTGGATAGAAGCTGGAAAACCCCTTGTGTGCTGTAACAGAGCTTGATGGGTAATCCTGTTCAGAGCCCAGAAGATCAGAATGCTGACAGGAAAGTGGACAGCTTCACAAGTTATCAATTGAGAATGAGGATTGTATTGGAAAGTGAGCTAGAGGCCATGTGTGTTTCATTCCAGCAAAGAATTTGTCTGTTTTGTTCATGTCCTAACAATTTCCATGAAGCTAAATTTGGAGGTAGTGAACAAATTCATCTGGCTCAGGAAATTTTAAAGCATCCCAAAATTCAAGCCATGGCTTATGTACTCTGAGCTGTTTTCAAACAATTTATAGTGAGAATTGAGGGCAAAAACTAGAGCAAAACTTTAAATCTTAAATTTTGGCCCAGTGGGAACCTTGTGCAAATTTGTGGACAAAGAAAGTGTTATTGCTAAAGAGATTAGTACCATTTAGAAGAAACTGAGAAAGATACGTTGAGGATATTTCAGGAACCAGCAAGACTCCACCCATCACAGTCTTCAGGCCATACAATTAGAAAACTTTCATTTGTGAACAGAGTTTCTGGTATTGCTCAAAAAGGATCTCCTAGAAAACTGATTCTTCAAAATTAATTTCACTACACTAGGTATCCAGGCACTCACAGGCCATTTCAGCTATGTTCCTAGGGGAATTGGCCACTGCTCCTTCTCATAGAAGACCTTGGCATAGTCCATATGGTGCTAGTTTTATCAATATGCAGAATGCAAGAGTTATGGGATCAGGAAGGCTTTGACCCAAATTTCAAAGGAATGCTTGGAGGGGCAGGCAAGGAACCCTTCAGCGGCCAGTATGTGAAATAGTGGGAATGAAGACAAAGGTGTAGAAAAGACCCTAGGTACTCATTAATGCCAGATACATGGACCATCTGTCGTGGATATCTACAAGCTACGAGTGGAGGCAGCACTAGAGAGAGGCATTATGGCCTGCAACTAGCAAGACTATATGGCTGTGGCTGCTCATTCCCCTTTGAACTCACATCTTACCATCAGGTGCCTGATTTGGTGCTATAGAACTTAACATTTGCTCTGCTGATGTCCAATATCACTTTGTTCTGATTCTTTTCTATGCCTCACTTTTCTTTTTTGAATGGAATGGTTATCCTGTGCCAGTGTACCTTGGGGTTAACTTGTATATTTTACAAAGGTTCATAGTAAAAGTTCCCTTGAGTCTTAGAAGAAACATGGACTTGGACTTTTAAAAAATTCTGGAACTTTAGGGAACAGGGAAAGGAAGGGGACGTTACTAGAAACTCTGTAGTTATGTCCTAGTCTCCTGCGAGCCACGGGAGTATACGGCGAATTACAGGAAAGGTAGAAAAATGAGACTGAAAAGAAGCTGAACTTTGGGTCTGATCAGTGCTGCTGCTCTGGGTGGCAAAGACGAAAGCTACAGGTCTTCTTTTTTTTTTTTTTTTGGTACCAGGGATCAAACTCAGAACCTTGAGCTTGCGAGGCAGGCAGCAGAACCACTGAGCTAAATCCCCGGTCCTACAGGTTTTCTTTTGATCAAATCTCAAGATTTGTAGTGTTTCATATATAACATACTTTTAATGTTATTCAGATATTTTAATTATCTTTATAAATGAATCATATATTTCATGTTTGTTTATTTTTAATTATGTTTCCACATGCATTGAATTTTATGTGCAATGTTTTAGTGTAGATTTTGTCTAGTACACAGCCCTAAACAGATTGTACTCTAATTAATGCTTAATTTCTGCTACTTTTAAAGGATGACACATGTAGTACATTCTAAATCTCAAAATACACTATTATCAGTTTTCTTTCATGTTCGATCCTCATTATAAAGTTTTGCTCTTGATACTTGGAATTATGAAAATGGGTTTCTATACTGCCAAAGTCAATCTCTCAATATTTCTAAAATTTCCACTTTTATTTTGATATGTTTTTCCTAAAAACCCTCTGAATTACAATTTTTAACTTTCAGAGCCTCACTTTTTTTTCCCCATATCATCATAGATTTTTACTAAATAGTGTAAATTCTTAGTTTTTGAGTTAGAAGACACCAAATTTTTTGGCCTTAATTTTGTCAAATTTAGATATCCCATGTTTGGAACTCTCTATACAGCTATAGTTGTTACTCCTTTCCTATTTCATGTTTATTTCATTTTGGCTTCATCAAAATAGTCTCTATATTGACATTCTACAACACATTTTTTCACAGCTAATATGAAAATGAGTTGCTTTTAATTTTATTTTCTTTTCTCCCAAAACAATAAGTAAGAAGATATTTCAGAGATGCTTGAACATGGACTCTACCAAGTTGAAAGAAAAAAATTCATAAACATTTTTAGATCAATTATGTCGAATGTATTGAAGTTATTATTCTTCATAAATTTTTCATAAATTCTAGCATAAATTTCTTCCATCCATTATATTTACCCCTTACTACTGTTTAGTCCTTTTTATGTTTATTTGCATTTTATGCCACAATATTATGATTCAACTATCTCAAAGTTGTTACTATGACATTTTATTTTTCTCACATCAGTCACTAGTATGTATATATTTTTCTTCTTATTAAAAATAACTCCAGGTGTGGTGGTGCATGCCTCTAATCCCAGCACTTGGTGGGGTGAGAGGCAGGAGGATCGCAGTGAATTCAAGGCCAGCCTGGGCAACACAGTGAGCTCAAGGCTGGGCTGAACTACATAGTGAAACTCTGCCTTAAAAAATAATAATAGAAATAATAATAATATGAATTAATAAGTAAAAATGGCCATTATGACTTTTATCTAGATGTTTCCACAAAGCTTCATTGCTCATAGGTGGTGCTTTACAGAACTGGATGGATCTACTGTGTGTGATACTGGGACTAAGGGTGTACAGTACTAAATTGGTCCATTGATTGGTTTAGCAAAGTTCTTGGTTTGGATAATGGGAAGCCTCACCCCGCCTTGGGCAGGACCATCTCAAAGCTTTATGGTCTGGATGAGATAACAAGGAAAGAGAATTGTTTCACTGCTCCTTGCTGCTTCCTGCTGGGCCTATTATGAGCCTCTTTTCCTGTGCAATGCCTCTCTGCCATACCACCCTGCCTTGGGTCCAGTCAACTAGGGACTGAAATCTCTATGAACTGTAAGTGGAAATAAAGCATTTTTTTGTTTTTTTGGTACCGGGGATCGAACTTGGGACCTTGCACTTGCGAGGCAGGGGGCAGAACCATTGAGCTAATTCCCAGCCCTAAAACATTCTGCCTTTACCTTGTGGATGTCTGAGATTTTACCTTGCCAAACAGAAATGGAATTAATAATGACAATATTTTATTGGGATATTTTTCATTTTCACAATAATGTCCATTTTATAAATTATTATATAACACATTCTTCAATGTTTTTAAAGAATTTTTTTACTTTCAATTTTTATTACTAGCCAATTATTTATTTACATTTTTTCTCAAGTAAATATGTATTTTATGTTTGCATGTATTTGATGAAATTTAATGGACTCACATCACAGAACATACACTATTTTTATAAATTTCTTCCAATTATATTAATATTTTGTTGTTTTATGCCACAACATATTTTAGTCAAATGGGTTGTGCTTTTAATATATATCCTTTTCATTTACAATGACATCTATTACATTTATAACCATAAATATATAAATTTTTATAGGATTTGTACACGATTTAAAAGTATGAACAGATCGTTTCACTTTTGTTAATGCTGTGGATCAGAGTCTCTTCCATACTAAGCAAGTCCTCTATAGCTGAGCTTCACCTATACCCCTTATAATTATATAGGTATAAATAAATATTTAAATATATTGACTTTACATAACTTTTCATACTTTATTCTGTCAATAAATATTTTATTAAAAATTGAGTAATAAAAATGTATCATTCTTAGCAAACAAAATCAAGTGTTTTCCGAGATAGATGAAAAAAGTAGTGCAATGCTTATGCCACAAATGAAAGATAATAAAAATGATTCATGAAGATGACATTATAAAAATGCTTAAAACAGTATTCCTTTTAATACTAATTGTAAATAAAAATAGTTACAAATTATATTATGATGTTGAATAACTTAATAATGAGTGTATTAAATTAAAGGTAGTCATATTAGAAATTAACATCATTAATCACATTTCCAATGTAAAACTTAGGGAGATATATTTCTGTGGAAATTCCCACAAGATTCAATAACATATAATATTTCAAATTAAAGTTGTTCTTCATTTATTGTATAAAATCTACTACATATATAACTAAAACTCAACCAAAGTTTAATAAAAATCTTCATCCAATTACTGAAACATAATCATAGTATTATTAAGTAACCTTCAGTTAAAAATTCATATTTACAAAAGAAATGTCCTGGTAGTTTTTTAAAGTTTATATCTTATTTGCTTATATTCCAAGAATATATCTTTGTGCCAGACAACAATTTCTATATAGCCTGAATACATTAAATGTTCCTACCTTTAAAAATTAAAACAAAACTAAGGTATTGAATTTTGTCAACAAATTTAAATATGGACACTAGTTTAATTTTTAAAGATATAATAAGGTACTTAATATGCAAAATGAGATGAATTATGTAAACATGCAAAGTATAAATGAAATTCATGTGTACTAGAGAATATTTATATACTATGAGAATCCATTAGAAAGAAAGATAAATTATTTATAACACTACAAAGTCATAATGGGTTCTAATATATAATGGAAATATAATACTGTAATCAGTTTTTTTGGAATTAAATGTCAGTGCAAACTATTAGATTGTAGCATAATTTTCCCAGGTAATAATTCAAAACACAAATTATCATTTTGCATATCTAGACTACACAATGTTGTAGTTATTGCTCTGAAACCATTACATCACTACTGAATAGATCTGATATTTAATCATCTACCTATTATTGAATAAGAATAACCTATTGCATAATTACCCAACATTTTATGATTTAAAGAATTCAAACAGAGATACTTTTAATGTCTTTCTTGACTCACTTTACAGAGAAAGAATAGAAATTCTGCTGTCCATTGAGACTTCTCTTAAGCTGATGTTTTGCAACTATTATTACTGATTTCTTTTCACCAACAGAAAGCAATGAAGATGATATCCATGTCATGAGAATCCACACAAGAATAGTTCAGCAAGGGTACCAGCCCATGGCTCAGCAGCTCTTCTTTTTTTTTTATTAAAATATATTTATGAAGAACATTGTCAATTGATTTGAATAGTAGTTGAAAAAAGTTTTCTACAACCAATACATTGCCTTAGAAGATTGCACTTCTGCGTGTGTCCCGACAGCTGCCTGAGTACCATGAGAAGGGGGCTAAGAATGTTACCTAGAGAATGGATTAACTCTGGCCATTTCATTATGTAGCCATAGTAGGTCATTGGAAAATTTGATTTTAACTCTGGCCATTTCATTATGTAGCCATAGAAGGTCATTGGAAAATCTGATTTTTGCTGACTGAGCTAGACCATATTGAAACAAAACTCCATTTTTAATTTGTATGTAATGATTCATTTTTAAAATTTTAAGCATATATAGGAAATGTAATAAAAGAGAAGTGACACATTTCTTCAATTAGATTACTATAAATTAGAGTAGATATATTTTTCTTACTTGTTCATATTAATCTGATTTGTATGGATTTCTAAATATATTATTGATATTAAAATAAACAGCTATATATTGTTAACAGCTTTCAATAGATATTTGTTTCTGAAATGGTGAATTCTGGGATCTAAATCTTCTAAGCATCAAAATAAAAAACTGAAGAGGTCCTACTTATTTTTCAATATACATATATTATTTTTAATGATCTTGTTATAGAACAGTAATTTGAGTTTAGCTGTGTTTCTTGAAGGATAATTCTCGAATGAAAAACAGGGACTAAAAAACATTGAGTCAAGATATTTCAAAAGTTATTGATCTCCGTTTACACTCTTAAATGATCAACAGGAAAACAATGCATTTCTTTCCTTATTTGACTTTTCCACCTAAAATATTCACCATGTATATAATTTTCCAAAATAATAATATAACTATTTATAAATATTATTTAAATTCTCTATTTTTATTAAGATTATACTAATAATATTCATACTTTCTCTTTGTTTTCTTTTTCCTTACACATAATACTTGTTATTTGCTTGCTAATTGTTTTCCAATTAACAATTGGATAGGCAAACTTTCTAGGTTTGGGAAAGATTTAAGTTGGAACATACTATGGAATATAGTTCTGTACAAATTATGACTTGATGGCATAAAATATGTAAGAATATTTACTGGCCAAATTTTATAGATGGTTCATAGAGACACAAATAGAATAATTTAGATTAATTTATGTAAATGATCCCAGGCAGAGCTAATATATACAAAAAAACAATCTGTTCATAGAAAAAGAAGTTAACCTAATAAACTTTACTCTTGACTAACTTTGAATGCTAAAGTTTAAATACCAGAAGGTTTTCCATTAATCTTTACTCTTATTTAGAAGTCCATAATTACTTGGACTACAATAATATCTCACTTCACCAATTTTTCTGTTTGCAAACAATTGTGTTCACAAACAAAAGCGTACAGCAAAATTTTGCTTCTGTTCACAAACTCTGTGTGGAGTGACAAACTGCACCATGGCTATCTTCCCCCAAATCCTAAAACACTTTATGTTGATGAACCTAGGTACCACTGCGTACTAGTCCACAAAATAAACTATAATTATTTTTTACCAGTCTAGCTTTATATTTTTGAAAAGCATTTTTAGAGATTTCTGTCTTAGCAATATAGATGATATGTTGTAGGCATGATTTCAATCTTATACAGTAATAAAGTTTGACATTTTATGAAAAGTATAAAAAAAACCCTAAAACAACAAATATTTTTAAACTGTGGAAGGGATGATAATGTTTAGCTCTCAAGTAAAAATGAAATTTAGCATATAGTTCATTATACTTACTGATGATTATTTAGGTTTATACAATCTTCAGCAGCAAATTCACATAATTTAATCTTTTTTAAATAATGCA